>CAWUFW010001188.1:2053028-2205329 GCA_963921515.1 Calotriton arnoldi
AACGTATACCCTAAGAGGCACAGGGGTGGCGGGGTTCCAGAGTGCCAATACAGCATTGGGGGCCCAGTGTTAACCAATGAGGGAGATCGGTCTTGAAGAAAGGCTGCAGGCTCAATCCAGGAGACCGTGCAAAGAAAACCCACTGTTGTATTCCGCTTTAGGTGTCCGTATATAGGTTTTCCTGAAACATGTCCTTATATAGGCACAATTCGCATTGCCCTTATATAGGCATAGAATCCCAGTCCTTATTTAGGCATTAGCCGTGCACTCCAAATACAGGCATGGTCACCGACATCCGTCCACCCTAACGTCACAACGAGTTCTTAGAAACCAGACCCTTAAGCTCTTGGGAGTTCCCCTAGCACAGGATTATTGATTTCTCCAAGAACTCATCTATTATGCATGAACCGCTATTCCTTAAGGGTTCATTCCTGACGTCTTCCTCTGTCCGACTTCACGTCAATGCTAACATTCCAAGGCACCCACCAGGTATAAATATACCTTCCCTTGCCCAAGCAAGTTAGGAGGAGACCTCGACTTTAGAGGAGCCCGTATCCCGGCCTGACGCACTGAGAAGATGCTGTCATCCCTGCTCGCAGAGAATCCAGCTTCCAGTGTTCTGACTCCCTTCGCGGGGTGTTAGAGTTCCAGATCCGGAAAGAGATTCCCACCTCTCTCATTCTCAAGATATGGAGCTGACTAGAACCTAGAGGGACTCTTGGCATACCAGACTCTTAGTATATCATACTATAGAATACTTCACCTACTTCTTACCTTGCACCACACTTAGGTTAGGTACACTGGGGTAGAACTAGCTTAGAGACGCATCTTATGAGTACTCGCATTTTTTAGCTCATGTTATTTATGTACGTGAATATATGCTAAAAGATAATGCTAGCGCAGTATTATTTATTTCTACTGCTTACGCTGTACATTATATATCTTGCATACTGTCTTGTGATCATAACAGCTCATATCTCTTACACGAGAAACAAGACTGTTCAATAAAACCTTTTTATTGAAACGCCCGTCTTTTCTTTCTGTGTAACTCTGATGAAACTAAGCATGCATGATTAGCTGAGTGAAACTGTTATCTATTGTTTCCACGATTCTGAGACGTGTTCTGATTCTAAAGGGAAACAAAGTTGTCATGTTTATGCGGTTGCCAGAAACTACTCCCTTCTTGTTTTCAAGGAGTTTCTAGTGGCCTCTGAGCTAGCTGGCACAAAGTAATTAAGTTTAATATACTCGATAGGGACATACCGACCTCAGTCCTATGTCAAAACTATAGGGTATATTATTCCAATGCGCAAAGCCTATTAGGGAAATAGGAACTACACTACATGGCGCCCAACGTAGGGCAGCTTTGATTTATGAAGCACATCTGGGGGAGGGTCTGTCACATCAAGGGATCTCTAAAACAATATTAACATTAAAAGAGATGTACTGGTGGCCTGGAATGAATACACAGATTCACATCTTCATTGATGACTGCATAGACTGCAATAAACAGCGTGATGCAGAACGCTACCAGACACCATGCTACGAAGTAGCCTGCCCAGTACAGACACCATTGTTAGACAGCATTAGACTATCTACGCGCAGGCGTCCTTATGGACAAATGCAATCCCACAAATACTAAGTCAAGGTTCCTATGGATATGGCCTCAGCGCTCGGCTGACGCTCGAACTGTTATAAAAGATTTGCGAGTCTTTATCAGCACATACGCAATTGGCACACTACATTCTGACCAGGGCCCTGCGTTTAGCTCTCGGGCTTACAAAGAAGCCATGGCCAGTTTGGGCGTTGCATTGCGGTACTCCTCTCTGTTTCATCCTGAGGGAAATTCTGTTGTGGAAAGGAAAAACCGGGACATAAAGCAGTCTATAACAGCTAGAGTATTAGGTTCGGGTGATGGGTGGGTCAAACATCTTTATGGGGTCCAACGCTCATTAAATAATTTGCCAAGAAGTTCTCTAGGGGGGGTCACTCCATATGAGGTCCTATTTGGGACAAGAATGTGGGTTCCTGATCTCGAAGGTAAAGGCACAGTGGTGGAAAATAAACCCTTTGATATCAAAAATCGTTTGGCTGTTTTACAGGATCTAAATGAACTAAGATCTAAACAAAGCAACGTGTTCCTGAAGCCAACCACCACTGGGGAAACACCGGCAGTCCCAGCAAGGCCTGTCTGGATCCCAAAAGTTGGGGATCTAGTCAGAGAGAAGATTGCAGACAAAAAGGAATTTGGACCTTCTTACAGACAACCAGTAACTGTCCTAGCCGTCCACGGAACAAGAACAGTACTTCTGCCACCCCTTGCTGGAAAAAAGGAGAAAAGATTTGTGTCAATCGACCTCATCAAACCACAGTATGTGGCCAATACTAAATAGTAGGCCTTGTGGACACCGACCTAGTAGCAGACGCACTCCCCTCGCTACTATCCAAGAGGTTCAGACTGAAAGACTGATAACCATCGAGAATTCAGCAGTAACAGATGAAGGACTAAGCAACAATGCTATGGAACTCATCCCTCTTGAATCTCAAGTAACAGTTCGTCCAAATATACCTGTCTACACCAACGTAACACGTGATCAACTGGTTCCAGCGATTTCAACGAATCCTGATGCAATTTCAACAATTGACCGAACTGCTTCTGGCTATTTCATTAACTTTGATACGGTTTCTGAGGATCCGAGTGAACCTGAAACGACGCCAGCTTCAAAAACTTTCAAACAGCAAGTACAAGACCTTTTTCATTTCCTGAAAGAGACTTATCTGGTTTCACCATGGATTGAACTATGGATTATTTCTGGAATATTTTTCTTTCTGCTTTGGCTAGCTTTGGTTATGACTATCAGCATGCTTATAAATGGCAGATACATCCGTTTGGACATTGAAAGTAAAAATGTGAACTTACTTTTAAAACCACACAAATCATCCCATCGTGAAGCAAGAGACTTGTCAGCAGTGAACATCACAGCCGTTCCTATACAGGATGGTATAGTGTGGGACAAAACCGATTTCGATATCTTCGGCCCGACAGAACTTTTGAACATTCCACATTTATTTAAAATTTCATTAAGTGATTTTATTACCTCCAGTACCTATTCTGATGATTGGGACTTTGAGACTGTAAATGATATGATGTCTGATCTAGAAAGGTCTGCTGCATTCTCTAACAACGAATACTTAGAGGGTTCATCAGACTATGAACAGCTTTATTGTTATAACCACTATGGTCATCATTTCTTGCATAAATCTGCAACACCTAGAAATGTGTTTATGTTTAACCAATGGGAACATTGTCCTACACCACCAAAAGGTAGTTCAAAAACGTTTGCTAAAAAGTTTCCCTATTTTTCAGGGTACAATACATCTGATCCAGAAACATTTTACTATAAAAATGTAAACAAAACAGGACAGAAAATTATGTTAACTAATACAAAACAGATTTATTCTGCAGCCTTTATTACCCAACTGTCTAGACAAGGATTTGACTTTTGGAAAGACACAATAGACACAAAAACTGTCTGGGGTTCTAAAGACTGGCAAGTGCAGGGGATTGAAGCTTTGTTTAGAGCATGTATCATCCCACATCAAATAATGTTTTTGAATGACACTGTGCAACAAACGTCTTGCCTTGGTTTAGCCAAGATCAAAGACATGAATACACCTTCTGTACCAACACCTGCAAGTAATAGCACTACACAGGCTGCGGTTACAGTTGACACAATACTACAAACCAACAGAACAGATCCTGATTGGAAAAAATGGTTACTCTGGCCCACAGACACAAACATCTGTCAAGAAAGATTCCTGAATAAAAGATAGGGCTTTACTATCCATAGGCCAGACCCACGATACGTTCAAAGACAACATCCGGGGGTAGTAACAACATACAGTGTAGATAAATTGTGCCTTGATTGGTTACAAAAATCTACCCTAGAGGATGTGAAACAACACTTTTCTTTACTTAAAGAAGACGCAGACCTTAGGGAATTCTTGCTAGGACCAAGAAAACCGCGCCAAAAACGTTTCATATATGCCGGCATTTATGCTGCTTATAATGAGATATGGAAGGTTTCACAGGCAGAGGCCGCAGAACGAATACGTGAACTTGATCGTATTAACTTAGAGAAAACTCTCACTGTGGTCGACAATGGGTTAACAACTTTGTCATCCAGAATTTATTAATTGGACAACATTGTATCCTCTGCTATTGACATACTGGAACAAGATTTAGCCATGTTACAACAAGGCCAATCTCAGTTACGTTCTATTATGTTATTAAGCTGGACGCTGCAATCTTTGCGAACGGGCTATGTGCCTTGGCGTTTTATCAACACGTCGTCTCTGTTTGCAGAGTACAATCTAACTGATAAACAGATCGAACTGGCACAAAGGGGAGCAAAGTATACAGTGCTGAGCATTGAAAAACTGGAAAAATTACCATTTACAGTAGCAGAAAAACCAGCTACAGAATGGCTTATTCATGGCAAAATCACTCTGCCTGTCACTACTTTTCAGTTTCAGTATTGCCTCAAACAAATGCAAGCAGGCAAATATGAAAGGTTGGGTAAAGAATACATTAAGACATCCTGGGATTTACCTTACGACTACAGATGTTGGAGTGGGGATCGTGAAGTGTTTCTAAGCGGTACGCACTGTGAAAATGCACTAAGCGGTTCTCTCATATGTCAGGACATTTCTTTGCACGGGGCTTGTAATGGTTCTGTGGCAAATTTATCCTGTCACCTGCAAGGTACACCAGCTGCTGTGATTAATCCAACGTTTGGCCAACTTTCTAATGGGAGTTACCTCATGTTGAATGATCAGGGTTGCTGTGGCATGTTGCCAGGGATCCCATATCTGGTAACGGTCGACTCCAGGGTTACTTGCTGTATGCAAGTATTGTTCTCCCAAACAGAGACAGTCAGGGAGTCGCCTCTATGGCCTTCATTGAATGTTTCTTTTATACGTTTTGATACTTTAAGCAGAATGAAAGCTATGCTTTTGCAACAAACCGTGCCTTTGACCTCGGCCAAAGAAATCTATGATTTACAAATTGCAAGGACTTCGGCTGAGATACAGGCTTTAATTCGTACAAACTGCCCTATACGTTTTGCAGAAATGATGGGACGTATCTATAACATGTCTGATACGAGCGGAATTGTACATATATTTAAGACCATCTGTTCAGGACTGTTGACACCCTACCAGGCAGTCCTCAGAATCATCCCAAACTTCGCACATTCGGTGTTTGGTGGTGTGCCATTAATTCTAGCACTTGTTGCAGGAATCCTATTTCTATTCCTACTATTACGCTATGGCAAGCCTATTCACCGACATCACTCCGAGCAATGTGGAGAAAGCTCTCCTAGAACTGAAGTGCCGTGAGCGCATAGTGCAACTTTTGGGCATACCTCGTCTACGGGAACTTAATACAACATGGTTTCTGTCATTCAGACCAATCTGGCAAGATTGCATCTTACCTGTTCTATGCTGCCTGCTTTGGGGTGAAGAATGCGTGCTAGACACCTGTCTAACACTCCCATCAGTCATGCCAACGGATATCGATACTCTGCTGGACCCGATAACGGCCCATGCTCTGTGTTGTCCCCAGAGGCTACCAATCCTGATGACGGCATTCATTGAGATCTCACAGACGCTTCCTGCTGCTGCTGAGGTACGAGATGGATCAACAGGCACACAGGTAACAACAGACGTGAACATTGCTGCGGCATCCTATGCTGAAGGCGATGCTTCTCATCTCTGTGCGATTAACCTTCTTAACGAGGTGTTCCAAATGTCACCAACATCGGTAGACGATATTTTGTCTATAGAAATAGATGATTTCATCTTTACACCAGACCCATACACTGACTTTGATTCGGCTCTCAGTGTACCAGGGACGCAATGAAATTTGGCCTCCATATTTTCAAAACGGAACAAAACTTGGAACTCTTCCTAAAAATTTAACTGTTCTTTTTCTCTATTTTTGAAAATACATGGCAACTCAATCTGCTTACAGTAGAACTATTCATATAAAACAGACTTCTTTGAATACTTCCAGGGACACTTTGTCACCATATTTATCACAATACCATGATATGCAATGGCTTTGATTTTTGAAAACTTGTCAACCATTTCATCATATGTATATATTTCTGTTTATTCATTCATGTTGCATTTATTTCAAATATATGCTTAGAATGAAAAAATGCTTTAAAATGTACAGTACCGATTGCATTCAACAGTTTACTTTTAAACTTCTTTTAATATGCTTTTAGAAATGTTTTTAGCAACATGTGGTACTCAGTTTAATGTTTAGCATTTAATGTTTAGCATTTAGTATTATCGTTCATTCGAAAGTGGAGTGGGTGTTGTATTCCGCTTTAGGTGTCCGTATATAGGTTTTCCTGAAACATGTCCTTATATAGGCACAATTCGCATTTCCCTTATATAGGCATAGAATCCCAGTCCTTATTTAGGTATTAGCCGTGCACTCCAAATACAGGCATGGTCACCGACATCCGTCCACCCTAACGTCACAACGAGTTCTTAGAAACCAGACCCTTAAGCTCTTGGGAGTTCCCCTAGCACAGGATTATTGATTTCTCCAAGAACTCATCTATTATGCATGAACCGCTATTCCTTAAGGGTTCATTCCTGACGTCTTCCTCTGTCTGACTTCACGTCAATGCTAACATTCCAAGGCACCTACCAGGTATAAATATACCTTCCCTTGCCCAAGCAAGTTAGGAAGAGACCTCGACTTTAGAGGAGCCCGTATCCCGGCCTGACGCACTGAGAAGACGCTGTCATCCCTGCTCGCAGAGAATCCAGCTTCCAGTGTTCTGACTCCCTTCACGGGGTGTTAGAGTTCCAGATCCGGAAAGAGATTCCCACCTCTCTCATTCTCAAGGTATGGAGCTGACTAGAACCTAGAGGGACTCTTGGCATACCAGACTCTTAGTATATCATACTACAGAATACTTCACCTACTTCTTACCTTGCACCACACTTAGGTTAGGTACACTGGGGTAGAACTTGCTTAGAGACGCATCTTATGAGTACTCGCATTTTTAGCTCATGTTATTTATGTACGTGAATATATGCTAAAAGATAATACTTGCGCAGTATTATTTATTTCTACTGCTTACGCTGTACATTATATATCTTGCATACTGTCTTGTGATCATAACAGCTCATATCTCTTACACAAGAAACAAGACTGTTCAATAAAACCTTTTTATTGAAACGCCCGTCTTTTCTTTCTGTGTAACTCTGAGGAAACTAAGCATGCACGATTAGCTGAGTGAAACTGTTATCTATTGTTTCCACGATTCTGAGACGTGTTCCGATTCTAAGGGAAACAAAGTTGTCATGTTTATGCGGTTGCCAGAAACTACTCCCTTCTTGTTTTCAAGGAGTTTCTAGTGGCCTCTGAGCTAGCTGGCACAAAGTAATTAAGTTTAATATACTCGATAGGGACATACCGACCTCAGTCCTATGTCAAAACTATAGGGTATATTATTCCAATGCGCAGAGCCTATTAGGGAAATAGGAACTACACTACACGACAGTTCCCCAGGTACGTAGAGACGCTAGGGGACATGAGGTCCCCAAGGCCCAGGGGCTTCGGGTGCAGGGGTGCCCTTAGACGTTGGAAATCTCTTACTGGGCAGGTTGCGGTCAGAGGGAGTCTTAAAGTTGAGGCTGCAGGCGTCGAGGTAGAGTCTGGTAGTGGTCAGCCCACAGTGGACTCAGGCTCAGAAGTGCTGGGGAACCTTCACAGGACCGGTGGGCCTCTTAGATTCGGGCCGTGGGCGTCGGGTGCAGAGGTGGGTCCGGAAGTGGTGTCACAGTTCCTCAGGGCAGAGAGATTTGGTTTTAAAGTTGGTTTCTTCTGGACGGGTCCTCTGCCCACAGGAGTTTTAGAGTATTTAAGGCAGGCTGTCCTCCCAGGGTTTTGGAGGCAGCTGGACCTGCAGGACGATTAGTCTTTTTGCAGCAGAGGCGAAAGGCAGCAGACAGGCCGGCAGAGCTGGCGCAGAGCAGTCACTGGTCCTTCTTCTCTCGTGCGGCTCTTCGGTGTCCAGGCTTCTTAGGTCGTCGTAGATCTGCTTTCAGGGTCTGGGGGAGCTACCTAAATACTAGATTTAGGGGCGTTACAGGGAAGTAACAAGTAGGAACCAATGGGTTCCTTACCTGGGGTGTCTACATCCTCTATTATGCCACCCTCCTGTGGGAGGGGGCATAGTACTAGCCCTGATTGGATAAGTCCCACCATATTCAAGATAGTGGGCACTGAAAAATGTGCTTTACTTCGCCTCCAGCATCTGAGGGGTGGAGTTGGCGAAGGGGGGCACACCTCCTTTTCTCACTAAGTTTTCCCGCCGGTTCACACCCCAAAAGTGGGGGTTTGAACCAGGGGTGGCCATCTGTTGCTAACAGCAGAGGCCGAGGTCGCATTACAAAGGCAGCAGGCCTTTGAAACTTCCCGCTCAAGCACTGAACCATCCTGGGGGAGGAGGTGTGACACCTCCGCCCAGGATGTGCTTTGTTTCTGGTCTCAGAGAGCAGAGGCTCTCGACCCAGGGGTGCAGAAACATGTCTGGTGGTAGCAGCCTGCCTAAAGACAGTCAGTGACCACACCAGGGTCGGTAGGTTTTCAGGGGGCACCCCTGAGGTGCCATCTGAGTACATATTTTAATAAATCCAACACTTGCATCAGTGTGGGTTTATTGGTACCAAACACTCCTGGATTCAGTGAAGCCATCGTGGTGCTGGGGAACTTGAGTTGTTGAGTTTCCAGCCCATGTATTCTCTATGGCTTCCCCGGCACTTACAATCTTAAGAATAGACTTAAATATTGTAGGGGCATATCTGCTCATGCAGATATGCCTACACCTGTGATAAAGTGCACCCTACCTTAGGGCTTGTAAGACCTGCTAGAGGGGTGACTTACCCGTACCTTAGGTAGTGCTGCTTTGACATGGCACACAGGCAGTGTGCCATGTCGACTTTGTCGTTTTTGTCTGCACCAAGGCATGCAGTGGCAGTTAGCATGGTCCTGGTGAGGGGTCCCTTGGGGACCCTCTTCAGTCTCCATCCCCTAGGTACCAGGATCCCATTTACCAGAGTCTTAAAGGAGGGTCTGAAGTTGTCAATTGTGGTACAGTTTCTAGGGAAAGAACACTGGTGCTGGGAACCTGGACAGCAGGGTCCCAGTACACTTCAGTCAAAGTTGCATCAAAAGCCAGGCAAAACGTTGGGGAGGGGTACTGCAACAGAACCCCACTTTGCCGCGGTGTTGATAAATTTCTCTTTGGATAGGAGTTGATCTTGTATTTAGGTCACACAGTAATAAGAAATGGGGTGAAACCAAACATTGAGTTAGTTGACACACTACTTAAAATTATCCACCATGCAATAATGAGGACATAGTTTCTTTTTTGGGAATGGTGGAATTCTTTAGCCGGTACCTAACAAATTATTGGGGAAAATGAGTGGACTCCACTTATTGTACAAAAAAGGGGTGGAGTATATATGGAGCAAAGCATGTCAGGAGGTGTTTGAGTACAGGAATTAAGGAAAGCTTGCAACCTCCAGGCCTTTAATACAAAAAGCTCCAAACCGCAGCTGACCACAGGTTCAGCACATCAATCCCTGTTACACAATTATAAGAGTCCTGTGCATATCGCCTCCGAAACCCGCCGCAGTTGGGCTTCACTGGAATCCAGACACGAAGGTTTTAGATCATGGAAGGTGCACCAGAAAAGAAGTCACAATCTTTTAAGCAAGTCCTTTACGTTTCTTTTATTCTTCTTTGTAAAACAAGCGATTAGGCATCAGCCAACGCGTTTCGTTCCTATCAAAGGAACTTCATCAGGGCTGAAACAATTGACATAAGACAGCACATAAATAACCACAACACATAAATGTACAACAATACTTCAACATAGAAATAAAGTAGAAGCATACACATATTACAAAAATCATAATAAAATACTAACATACATAAACAACATATAACCCAAGACACATTACTAAATGTGTATCCACAAACATAACACTGTACAGTAGCCCATAATAGAAATAAAGTGACATATATATACCTACAAAACTACAAATATACATATATATTATTAAAAGTGGAGTGCAATACATTCCATTTTCGAATAGCAAAAGTAGATCGAAGTTAAGAGCGAAAAAGAGCAAAATAGAATTAAAGATACTGGGAAAGAATCACAAAGTAGACAAAAATTAATTAAACTAAGAAAAGTAGGAGGAAGAGCAGGGATACAGAATTGAGGCCTGCAGTCACAAGGCACAAGGATATACATAAATGATCTCACCTATATATGCTAGGTGAAATAATCCAAGATTTCTAGTGTATTCGCAATAAAGTTCGAGATATATACAAGAAGGAGCCCCACAATAAGGGTTCAAATTTATCAAATCCAGCCACGACGATCTGAAAGGTAACATCACATTTTCCAGTCATAATCACATAATCAAGACCAAAAGTCTCAGTCAGAAAACAATCATCTCCCACGTGGTTACGCTCCCCTAAAGAACCCTAATCAATGGCTTGCAACTAGCAAGGGGGCAACCACGGGAGGAGCTATGTAATAAAGTGGTCTCATGTCGACGTCAGTAAGGCATACAGAAAAAGTAGTCCCATGACGGCGTCAGTAAGGCATACAAAAGTTCAGAGGTAACATCAAGTTGGAATATCCCAATTAAGGCAGTCAGTACCTAACACGGTGACGAACTCCGTGACCATGAAAACTCTTTGCCAGGACAGTCAGTAATGAGCAGAAATAAAGTACCATATGCCCGCTAATAGCGTGTGGCATTCCACATCCACAGGGTAAAAACAAGAATCATAATCACACTGTGCATAAATAACAAACACAAAAACTCTGTGATACTATGCCCCCACTCACACACATATCCAATATATGGGCCCAGGAAGTTGTTAATAATTAAAACGCTACCTGTGAGCCAGATTAATGAAGCCCAAAGTACTAGCGAGGGGTACTGAGCATGGTAATACATACATCCCAGTCTAATTTCATTTGAGTACGACTGCGATACAGTGACCAACCCCCCAGCCCACAAATAAACTTGCCTGGAAAGTCTCCTTCTTACGGATGGCAGGTGCGCCCGGCAGCAGTGTAAACAGGGTGCCATCACGGTAGCGCGATTTAAACCGCCGCGTCCGCGTGGCATCCTAGCGTAATGACGTCATCACCCAAGTCTGACAGTCCATATTCCGTTTCGCCTGGAGGTGCCATCTTTAAAAGAACCCAAATTGGGTTAACAAAAGCCGAGTAGTTGCCGGCAACGGTCTTAATCGGCATGAACACAAAGAACCTGACGATATTATATATTTAGAAAGCACATTTAGCAGTTATATACAATGTGTGCACTACAAACGGTACTATGCGCGCCAGACATGTAACATAAAGACCACGGGCGCCATCTTACGATGTCTATGCTTGCTGATTTAATAAGTCTAAGCGGGCATAATATCTATCCAAAGACCCCATCTTAGCCTCCCAATCATTGTGTAAGTAATGATTATAACAGTCACGACAATAATACTAAGTCAGGTAAATTGCAACCTAACAAAACACCTAAGAAGCAACCACCTAATGGTACAAGTCACATGACTGGAATATGCACTTGTATGAGTTTCTCGAGATATTATCAAGACCCGAGCCATTACATATAGCGGCTCGCATGGCATGCGTTGGTGGGGAAAAAATATATATAGTGCCATAGTGTCACCCAGAGGGCAATAGTGTCCCCTTCCAGAATTGGCAATTTCAAAATTTAAGATCTCCTTAATCCTGTATTAAACAAGAACAAAGCACACAACAGTGTATCCCAAAGTTAATTCAAACAAAAGAGGAAGGAGTGTGGACAGCTGTAACGCAGAAAAAGAATCAGAAGAAGAGACACTGAGATTACGCAAAAAACGTAATCATAATACAACAGGAACACAGTATCTAGTCGCATCGCATAGTTCATAGATTATCCAAAAGTTCACGTATAAATAGATCATCTGAGAATTTTCAAAACCCCATTAATTTAAAGGAAATAGTGCATTTCCCCATCTGTGTTGTGACCATGTGTTGTAGCTCGTGAGGCGACAAATCCACTTAGATTCGGCTTGTCTAAGTAACAGCTCCCTATTACCACCTCTCTTATTCACGGGGACATGATCTATGCCATGAAACCAAAAAGTGGCATCTCCAATGTGGTCCATGTTGTAGTGTTCTGTTGTGGGGTATCTGATGTCCCTACCCAAAAGTGCCCTACGATGTTCTTGAATGCGGAATTTTAGGCAGCGTGTTGTGCTACCAACATATATTATTCCGCATTTACACCCAAGAACATAAACTACTTGGGTAGTGTTGCAGTTTATGAAATGACCGATAACATGTGTTTTAGGGCTGTTGTAAGTAAAGGTCTTGATTCTATTTTTGCCCATAGGGCAAATATTACAGGTTCCACATGTAAAAAAACCTTTTGGTTTAGGTGGCAACTAGGTCTCACTACTCAAGGGTGTTGTCACATAACTCGGACATAAATGGTTCCTCAAGGAAACCCCCCTCCTATATGTGATTGCGGGCATGTCACTAATACAATCTTTCAGGCCAGGGATTTCTGCAAGCAGGTGCCAATTTTTTCTGAAAACATTAAAAATCTTGTCACTATGCATGGTATAGTGCGTGATAAATCTAGCTTTACCTTTCTTATTGTGATACCCCTGGTTACAGGCTTGTCCTGGAGTGTGCATTCCCTCTCCGTTGTTAATATTATGGTTTCAGCTCTATCCAAAATACTATTGTTGTATCCTCGCTTTAGAAATCTTTTTCTTGTCTCTAAGATATTAGCCCGAAAAGTTTCTTGTTCGCTGCAGTTTCTCCTAATGCGTGTTAGCTCACCAAAGGGGATATTCTTGATAACAGAGCTGGAGTGTGCACTAGAGGCATGCAGCACTGCATTACACGCTGTCTCCTTCCTATACAAAGTACTCTGAATTACACTATGTTGGATATAGAATTTTATATCCAGAAAGTTAATACTTTCTTTATGGAAGGACATTGTCAATTTCACATTGAATACATTGTTGTTGAGATAAACGAAGTACTGCTGTAGCTGCTCAACAGAGCCTGACCAGAGACAGATGACATCGTCTATGTACCTCCCCCAGAACACAATGAATTCGGTCCAGGGGGAGGCACATCTGGCCCAGGCATGCTCCCTCTCGTACCACCCCATAAAGAGGCAGGCGTACGAAGGAGCAAATCTGGAACCCATTGCGGTCCCCTTTATCTGATGGAACCAGCGATTACCATGCAAAAAGAAGTTGTTCATTAGTATAATGTCAATCATCTCAACAATCATCTCATTGTATTCATATAACTCTGCGCCTTCCCTATCCAAGAAAGAACGCACAGCCATAATTCCATACTGTTTGTCAATACAGGTATAAAGACTCTCGACATCAAAGGTAACAAACATTAGTTCCTCTGACCATTGGAAGTCTTTAAATTTCACCAATATATCTTTGCTGTCCCTGATATAAGATGGTAAATCAAGGACATGCTTGTGTAACCTGAGGTCAACGAACTCCGACAATTTTTCGGTGGCCGAAATAATGGGTCTCCCTGGGGGGAACTGCCCCCCCTTATGTATTTTTGGTAAAGCACAAGTTACTTACCTTCGGTAACGATATATCTGTAAGAAACATTAGTAGTGATAGATTCCTTAACTTAGAATATCCCCAGGCGTCAGACTGGATCCGGAAAGTTTTTGTCAGCAGTACCCCTGCGCGTCGGAAGGTGGCGTCGTGTGGCTCCGCGTCCGTCGTTGGCATCGTGGTCGCCGAGATGACGTTGCACTTGCGGCAGCTACTTAGACGCCGCCCTCGCACGATGACGTCAGTTCTGTACACGGCTTTATGCGCCAGTAACGCAGAGCCATGCAAGATACTGACCACTGGTGCATAGAAACTAGGGCCCTAAAAGGGATGACCTTAACCTTAGAAATCAGTTCGCAGAACGGGGAGGATGGGTGGGGCGGTAAGGAATCTATCACTAACTAATGTTTCTTACAGATATATCGTTACCGAAGGTAAGTAACTTGTGCATCTGAAAGAAACTCGTTAGTGATAGATTCCTTACCTTAGAATAGATACCCCAGCAATACCAACCCCGGTGGTGGGTCTGCGAACCATGATCACACCAGGAAGTCCCAGAGAACAGAACGGCCAAAGAAGCTGTCTCTCCGGACTTGGCTGTCCAGGCAATAATGCTTAGTAAAAGTGTGCAACGAGGCCCACGTAGCTGTCTGACAGATGTCTTGTAAGGGGACACCACATCCCAATGCCGTAGTGGCAGCCGTCGTCCTGGTGGAATGGGCGCGCAGCCCCACCGGAGGCTCCTTTTTCGCCAGAGAATAACAGGCTTTAATACACAAGACGACCCATCGGGAGATAGTCCACTTGTGTACGGCCCGACCTTTTTTGGCACCTACGTAGCCAACAAAGAGCTGGTCATGCACCCAGAACTGTCGTGTGCGATCGAGGTAAAATGAGAGCGCACGTTTTGGGTCCAGACGGTGGAGCCTCTCCTCCTCTCTAGAAGGATGCGGAGGCGGAAATAAGGTGGGCAAAGTAATGGTCTGCCCGATGTGAAAGGCAGTGACAACCTTTGGCAGAAAGGATGGACTTGTTCTGAGCACAACCTTGTCCGGATGGACAGACAGAAAAGGAGGTTTGCAAGAAAGAGCCTGGAGCTCACTCACTATCCTAGCAGAGGTGATGGCAACCAGGAAAGCAGTCTTCAAAGTTAACAGATGAAGAGGACAGTTGTGAAGAGGCTCAAAGGGAGCACACATTAAATAGGTGAGAACCAGGTTCAAGTCCCACTGAGGCATTACAAAAGGAATAGGAGGGAAAAGATGAGTAATGCCTTTGAGGAATCTATTTACAACAGGGGACTTGAAAAGAGAGGGCTGATCAGGAAGCCTAAGAAAGGCTGAAATAGCCGAAAGGTAGCCCTTGATAGTGCCCAGAGCAGAGCCCTGTCGGGCCAAAGAAAGAAGGAACAAAAGGACTTCAGAAAGGGGATCCACAGCCTTTGCTGTGCACCATGCAACAAACTTGTTCCACCTGCAGGCGTATACCAACTTAGTGGAGGGACGCCTGGCTGCCAGAATGACATCACAGACTTCAGGAGGCAAGTCGAAAGGAATCAACTGCCGCCGCTCAATCTCCACGCAAAGAGGTGGAGACTGGACAGGTTCGGGTGGAGAACCGTCCCCTGCTGCTGCGACAGAAGATCCTCCCGAAGAGGCAGTCGGATCGGGGGATCGATGGTCATACTGAGTAGCTCGGGATACCAAACTCTTCGAGCCCAGTCCGGAGCCACAGGAATGACTTGGGCCCGGTCGCGCCTGATCTTCTTCAGCACTCTGGGCAGAAGTGGTATAGGCGGAAAGGCGTACAACAGACCGCAACTCCACTCGCAACGAAAAGCGTCGCCTAGCGAGTGCCGCCTTGGAAATTCCAACGCGCAGAACTGCTGACATTGCGCGTTCTCTTTGGTGGCGAATAGATCTAACCAAGGTTCTCCCCACTGCTGAAAGAGACCTTGCGCCACCTCCGAGTGCAGACGCCATTCGTGATCCATCATGCACCTGCGGCTAAGTTCGTCCGCCCTGGCGTTCAGTGAACCCGCCAGGTGTTGAACCACCAGGGAAATGTCCTGATGTTCCAGCCATGTCCAGAGGCGCAGGGCCTCCTGACATAGGGTCCACGACCCCACCCCGCCCTGTTTGTTGCAGTACCACATGGCGGTGGTGTTGTCTATGAATACCTGTACTACTCTCCCCTTGACAGAGGGAAGGAATGCCTTCAGTGCAAGTTGGATCGCCCGGAGCTCCAGAAGGTTGATATGGAGCCTGGACTCCGCCGGAGACCAGAGGCCTCTGATCTCCGCCTCTCCCATGTGGCCGCCCCATCCCAGGAGGGACGCATCCGTCACCACTGTGTGCTCCGGTTGGGGAAGGGAGAGGGATCTGCCATTGACCCAGTGCCGGTTCGTGAGCCACCACTGCAATTGGTGTGCAGTGCCCTCCGAGATCTGGACGTAATCGGACAGGTGCCCCTGATGCTGCGCTCATTGGAACTTCAGGTCCCACTGCAGAGCCCGCATATGCCATCTGGCATGATCGACCAGCAGGATGCAGGAGGCCATGATGCCCAGCAGCCTTAAGGTCATCCTGACCGAAACCCAGATTATAGGCTGAAAGATTGGAATCAGAGCCTGAATATCCTGGACTCGCCGTTCGGGAGGATAGACCCGAAAGTGCGTCGTATCCAGAACCGCTCCGATGAAGAGGAGCTTCTGAGAGGGAATCAGGTGCGACTTCGGCACATTGATGGAGAACCCCAGCAAATGCTGGAGGTCGGCTGTAGTCTGGAGAATAAAAGAAACTTAAAGGACTTGCTTAAAAGATTGTGACTTCTTTCCTGGTGCACCTTCCATGATCTAAAACCTCCAGGCCTTTATGGTGGTCAAAGACGACTTGTTTGTACATGAGATGTGATAGGCTTGTAACTCTTAGTTGTAGTGAGCGGAGTAGATTTATAGATATGGCTCAAGAAGGCCATTTGGGAGGTGTAAAAACCAAAGGGAGGATCAGGGCAGACTTCTTGTGGCCGTGTCTTAATCTGGACGTAGATAGGAAAATCATAGATCGTCATGAATGTGAAGAAAGAGACGAAATACTTTAAACTCACACAGTACAAATGGTCTCTACAGAGTTGCCCAGTGGTCCATGGGAAAAATTAACCATGGAGATGGTGGGCCCTTTGAGAGTGGAAAATGACGCCATATTTGATTGTAGTAATAGGCCTATCCTGTAGTTGGCAAGATATTGCTTTTGTGACTGACCTTTACTTGGGACAGTGATTTGTTTTCTTCAGGGTTTATTTAGAAGAGAGGCCTTTCCAAAAGGTTTGCTAATTGACAGTGGAGTGCAGTTTTGTTATCAAGAGTTTTAATGTTTTCTATGAATGAATGTACGGGGTGGTAAGAAAAAAGGGGAGAAAGAGGGACTAGAAGGCACTACTGTGTTAAGACAAGAACCCTCACTCACCCAAGGGTGACATGAGAACCCTCACTCACCCTAGGATGACACGAGAACCCTCACTCACCCAAGGGTGACATGCTTCATCATTGGGTCCCCTCTTCACACTGGGACCGGAAGGTACCCAGTGTGGGCTACAACTCTCCCGTAGGAGAGGAGCAGGGGTTGTCACAAGCACTACAAGTACTACTTCCTGTGTAGGGAGAGAGGGGCAGAGTGAAAAAAGAGGTAAATAAAACTATCTCTTGGTGAGTAAAATAAAACTTTTATTCTGGTACCCCCAATGGATAGGATTAAAACAAGCTAAGTGAAATAGGGATATGGATATTCCCCTAGTCTATGGTCAACATGTTTCTGCCTTATTACACTAAAAAGGTTCATGGCATTCTTCAGGACCAAAGGTATCTATCACTCCCCTGTACGAAATAATTAAAATAACCAAAAAAAGACCATACTTTCACGGCATTGGTTAATTTCATGGCACCATCATCTGATAAGGTCTACTAGATTCTGAAAATAGAACACAACATGTGAAAAACAGTCCTCATAGAAACATTAACATAACCCCAGTGTCCATCACCAACACTACAAATCTAATGTGAAGTGAATCTGTGATGCCAGTGAGGAGACTCTAAATGACCTTACCATGAATAATGTGTCGAGGTCTGCTCAACCATCACCGGTCCCTTCGGGGAGGGTCAGAGCTAAGTGTGTGTAGAAAATAACATAAGTCAACCAATCAATAGAGGGGAGAGAAGTCCCAGTAAGTTTCCCCTCACAAACAAACAAATCTCTGGAATAGTTGATATTTCATACCCCTGTGCGGGCCCTCATTATACGTTGTATGGTAAACATATGATGAGTAATATAGAACTGGGACAATTGTAAAGTCTGTCATACTGTCACCATACCTGCTTTCTTGTCGAGCTTCTAAAAAGTACAAATGCACATACATAAACTATCCACCTTTAAAACTCGAAAACCGATCAGGCTAAAGGGGTATGGTTCTTCTATCTCCTCTAATTTTTCAAAAATACAGTCGCTGAGACTTTCTAAAGACGGGTCACGCTATTTCTAAAGATTCCAATAATGACAGGAGTGTCCCTTCCGTAAATACAACATCTAGCCACTGCTGTGCCGAAGTCGGCCATGAAAGCGGTATACCTAATTAGGTGTATCCAATGGAAAACGACATACCTGCGAATTCTCGATACACCGCGTCTTGTGTAGGGCCGGCGAGAGGGAGACTCCGAGGAGAAGTATCCATTTCAACTCGGGTATGACATGACGGATGCATAACTCGAGTGTGCATAATGTAACCCGGAAGTGAATCCTAAATATTCATGGGAAATGTAGTTCTCATTCTATTCATTGTGAGGACATCTGGTGAAGTTTTTCTAATGCAGATGGTTGTGGGCGGGTGTGACCGTTCGCGGTCAGAAAACGGCTCCTTCAGTAGAAAATCTACTCAAATGGCAGCAAAATGAGTAGCTGAACCCTCTGGCCCACTGCGTGCTGCGGTTTGTGCTGATTATTCAGCGCAGAATGTGCTACCTGTTGTGACTTGAATTGTTACTATGCATCCAGTGGCATAGCCAGCACTTTGATTGCCCGTGGCGGTCCCCGTGTTTGCTGCCCCACTGCGGCCGCATCAAAGAGTGGGGAGGGGGAATTGTGCTGGCAAGATTTATTTTCCATTTGCCACCCCTCTGCGGCCGATTGAAGAGCGGGGGGTTTGGTGATTGCCGCCCCCAGACGGCAGGTAAGAGCGGAGTAGGCTCCGCCTTCAAAACCGCCCCCCAACCCCTCCTTGCTACGCCACTGTATGCATCCTTTCCCTGAGTTACCTATTCCCCGCTTCTTAGCCAGTATGGATGTGATGTTGTGGAATGCTGGAGTGTCCGGTGTTGTTGAGAGAGTGTCAGTTGGAGTGTGTAGGCTGAGCAGCAAGGAGGCTGCTCCTGGTGGGGCTATATGTTATCTACTACTTACTTACCATCTTAATAACCTGTAACTAAGTCTTAATAAACCTAATTCTACAATCTATATTCTGTCTATGTTAATCTTTTTCTGTTCAAACTCAGAGCGTTCTTGTGGTTCTGGGATTAGCATAGGTTCTGGGATGTGGGCGAGGGGAGGTTCTGGGTGTTGTGTTTTGGTAGACAGGAGGCTGTGGAGGAGGCGGAAAAAAGGATGTTAACCTTACCTGTTGGTGCCTCGTTATTTAAAGAAGGACATTTCTCCTCCCAGGGGAGAGTAGCAACATCCCTCCTTCACTCCCGCTTCCCAGGAGAGAGTAGCCAAATCCCTCCTTCAATCCCACCTCCCAGGGGAGAGTAGCAAAATCCCTCCTTCACTCCGGCCTCCCAGGAGAGAGTAGCAAAATCTCTCCTTCAGTCTCCTTCACTCCCGCCTCCCAGCGGAGAGTAGCACAATCCCTCCTTAACTCCCGCCTCCAGGGGAGAGTAGCAAAACCCCTCCTTCATGCCCACCTCCAGGGGAAAGTAGAAAAATCCCATCTTCACTCCTGCCGCCAGGGGACAGTAGAAAAACCTCTCCTTCACTCCCGCCTCCAAGGGGAGAGTAGCAAAATCCCTCCTTCACTCCTGCTGCCTAGGGGAGGGTAAAAAAAATCCCTCCTTCGCTCCCGCCTCCAGGAGAGAGTAGAAAAATCCCTCCTTCACTCCTGCCTCCCAGGGGAGAGTAGTGAAAGCCCTCCTTCACTCCTGCCTCCCAGGGGAGAGTAGTGAAATCCCTGATTCGCTCCCGCCTCCAGGGGACAGTAGCAAAAGCCATTCTTTAGTACACCCTCCCAGTGGAGAGTAGCGAAAGTCAGTCATCACTCCTCCCACCCCTCTGTGCTTGCAAAGTGTTACACATCGTATGTTACAGTAACAAACATTGGTGATTCCTTGCAAAACAAGCATTTATCAAACCCTCCAGTATTGAGCGATTTCGCGATTTGCAATAAAATCGTGAAATCAGCACTTTTGTAAAAAGGCAGTGCTTTTTACAAAAGTGCCCGCAAAATTCAAGGAATGCGGACCCCTTCTATTGGCCCTGTGGCTCTCGCAAGGGGCCAATAAAAGCAGGGTCCTCACAGCAGGCAGGCGAGGTGGTGTTTATTTACACTCCTCACCTGCCCTACTGTTCATTCCTTTGTCCGGAGGGGAGAACGACTGCCGCTCACCTTCTGACCTGGAGGAGCGTCATCTTCCTGCAGGAGTGGAGGTGGAGTGGAGACACCAGGTAGGTTCTACCTGTCCCGACCTCTGGGTTTGGGCCCACCGCACACGGTGGCCCCAGGGTGGTATTATTTTTTTATGTAAATTATGTTGAGCCTGCCGGGTGCCCAGTGTGTGGCGGGCCCAGGCGCATAATTTTTTTTTGTTTTTGGGCCGACCGCACACGGAACACACGGTGGGACCTGGCTGGCATTATTTTGTTTTAATTTGTGTTGGGCCCGCTGTGTGCCCAGTGTGTGGTGGGCCCAGGAGCATTGTTTTTTTTGTTTTTGGGCCTGCTGAACATGGGCACGCGGCGGGCCCTGGCAGGCATTATTTATTTATTAATTGTGTTGGGTCCTCCATGTGCCCAGGGGCATTGTTTTTGTTGTTTTGTGGCACGCCGCACGCAAGGGGGCCCTGGCTGGCATTATTTGTTTTTTTAATTGTGTTGGGCCCGCCGCGTGCCCAGAGTGCGGCGGGCCCAGGGGCATTGCTTTTGTTGTTTTGGGACATGCGGCGGGCTCCGGGTGGCAACATTGTTTTGGGCCCGCCGCATGCCCAGTGTGCGGCTGGCCCAGGGGCATTTTTTGTTTTGTTTTTGGGCACATGGGGCACGTGGCTGGCCCAAGAGGGCATGCGGGGGGCTGTTATATTCCATATAGGTACCCTATATAGGCGCAGGTAACATTGCAACCTTTCACCTATATTCTTCCCTACATTACATACATAACGGTTCTTAGGCACTGACCTTTTACCTAGATATGGCACTGCATTCAGAACGTGGGTTTTTCCCTGGTTCGATTCTCATACATTATGCATGAGGCTTCTTGGAAGCACAGCAGGACTAACAGTAGGATTACCATCTCCTGTATAATATCTCTGTATAAAGTTCAGGCCCAACGTCATCCTTTAGGCCGACACAGTAACACAGCAAGGTAGGACCCCTGGGGAGACCTATGGGTATATATACAGCACATTTTGCTTAGGAAGATAGAGGAGACAGCGACTTCCCGGCTGACACACTGACCAGAGACGCTGAGGTTCCTGCATGCAGACGCTCCAGCTCACAGTGGTCTAACATCCCTCGCGGGTTGTCCAACTCAAGACCAGGACGGGGTCCCACATTCTCAAAACTCTCAGGTAATGGGGTGGACTAGATCCTAGAGGGATTCTTGGCATAACACCTACACAGATGCTAGGTACATTTAGGTACATCTAGTTAGGGAGACATCGTAGGAGTACGCACTTTTTATCATGTGTCTTATGTACTTGTATATATTCATGATTTCTGCAAGATGGTAGAACTATACCATCCCTTTACTTTCGTAGTACTGCTAATCATATATCTCTGCTACTGTCTAAAGGTTGTTACAGCTCATATATTCTACACTAGAATAACAACTGTTCAATAAATTCTTATTGAAAACGACCAGCCTGTTTATTCTGTGTATCTCTCTGAGCGAAACTAAGTGAGCACGAGTGACTGAGCGAAAGGTCGTATATTGTTTCCACGATTCTGAAGGATCAGGGTTGTCATGTTCTGAGGTTGCCAGAATCTATTCTCTCCTTGGTAAGAGGATATTATAGTGGCACTGTGAGCTAGCTAATACAGATAGGCTAACGTATCCGGTGGGGGTGCACGGAATCAGTCTGCCACCAGTCCCACAGTTTATGTTATCCGAACGTGCAGATCCTGTATAGGTTATATAGGAACTACACGACAGGGCTGTAGTTTTTAAGGTGGTGTAGTGGGGTAAGTGGCAGTGTTGTGGGCCAGGTGACATGGAAAAGGGTAGCCTAGTCTGCTCAAACTCCTTTTTGTTCTTTTGTAGAGTCTCACAGGAAATAATCTGTTGGTTCAAGAGCCATTGGGCGATCTGGCACCTACAATATATACTTGCTGCTGCACAGCGTGGGTAAGTTTTGGGTTCGGTACACTTCTGGGGAGATGAATAATGCATATGCTAAAGTGCAGAACCCTGAGGTCTCCATCCTTATTTGTGAAGTCCTACTTGCAATGGGTGGGAGGGCTGAGGGCGGCCTCACACAGTTTGCATCCTGTCTTTTCACAGGACTAGCCCAATGTCAACTCATGGTTTTGCGATGGAATTCTGTGTAATCTTGTGGGTTTCATTGTTTATTGTGGGAAGGTTTTGGGGTGATTTGGGGAAATTTTTGGATTTTCCATACACACCCTTTTAGCACTGTTGACTGCTCTTATTCTTTTTCGCCCCTGAGTGCAAACGCCAGGCTTATGTGCTCCTACAAAGTACACTTGTACAAATTTGTTTTGGACGGTTTTAGGTTTCCCTTTCTTTGCAGGTTGCTCATCCTGCCCTTTTTTGTCATTTTTGCTCCACCCATGCAACCTCATTTGCAAAAATGTAAAGTTTTTCCATTGTGGTTCTGTTGCCCTTGTCATGTTATTTTTGCAGGCACTTTAGAGCAGGCTCCGGGTTTTTTTTTAAAATAATTTTTGCCTTATGAATTTTATGTTGGGCCAACCCACCTCTCTCCCCCACCGCCCTCCACAGACGACTCAAACTTGCCTAGAGGGACCACACAAGTGTGCCATTTCCCTGCAAAGGTATGCACCTTTGCTCCAAAAGGTTTCACGTTCTCCTTTCTTTGCAACTGACTATACTGACACTGTGAGCTCAACTCCATTTGAGGACTGCCGTTTTCCATTGTCTTAGTGTTTCAACAAGTTTACCTTTTTTCCACTTGATTTGCTCGTGCTTCAGAGTTTAGTGCTTGTGCATTTTTTAATCGCTGCTTCCCTACATTTTCTAAACTTTCTGTGTAAAAATTGCAATGTCTTTTTTCCCCTTTGGAACGCATCAAATAACACCAAATACATTTTCAGGCCAGTCCAGTGACTGCACGACACCCCCATAAGGAGGACTCAGACTTGCCTAAAGGAAACAACAAGTGTGCCATTGCACTGCAAAGGACTTCTGCCTACCTGTTTGTATTAACCCTCCGTGTATGCAACTTCGCTTCAAAAGGTTTCACATCCTCCTTTCTTTGCCACTGACCATGCTGTTTTAACACTGTTTGCTCAACTCAGTTTGAGGACTGCCATTTTCCATTGCGGTTTTGTTTCATTTACAAGTGCTTCAGGGTTACGTGCATTTTTAATCACTGGTTCCCTACGTTTTCTTAACATTCTATTCAACATTTGCGAAGCCTTTTTTCCCTTTGGAACACATCCAGTAACAACAAATATATTTGTAGTATTTGTAGGTTGAGTTACGTGACTGCGCCACAACCCCCAAGATCTTTTGGATTCCATGGGAGCAACAAGCCACCACAACAAAACCAGGATGGAGAGGTTCCTGCAGGCTGTGAAGGCTAGGAAGCACCGATCACATCTACCTACCCATATAACCGCAGCAGATCGGGCCAGAGAGTACAGTACCATGATGCATGCTGATGGTGGAGTGCTGTTTTGCAGTGTGTGCAATGTGGCGGTGGACCACATCCGGAAACACAGTGGATATGCATGTGCGGTCCCAAAACCACTTGAAAATATGTGCAGATAGATGCTCTAGACCCTCACTCTTCACTGAAACTTGCCCGTCAGATGACTGTGAACTCACTTTTCACAAAGAGTACAGCTGCGGTTGCCTCAAACCAGGAAATAATGAGTGGGTCAATGTCTGCACAGCACTGAACATTCCGCTGAGCAAAACCGACCACTCTGTGTTGCGCAAGTTTCTCCACGAGTGAGTACGGAATGGTGGAGCGCTACCTGGAAGTCATCAGCTTCAAGGACGTTATTTCCCAGAGAGATATATAGGAGCCAAAAACGAGCTGAAAGAACATCAGTGTTATGTTTGATGAAACACCTGATGTCCAAGGGCGGTGTGTGTTAAATGTGTTATTTGCAGTGGTCTCTGCGCAGGATGGCCGTCAGATCCACACCCACCTAGCAGTCACAGTGTTCCGCTCACAGTGCAACCATGGGACTGTAGCGCAAGCAGTTGTGAAGGTGCTCACAGAGTACAGCATAGCTTTTCAGAACGTTATTTCCTTTAACGCAGACCACGCGGCACACATGCTCAAGGCATACAACACTGTGTTGAGAAATCTGTATCCAAACTCCATACATATCACCTGCTTGGCACACATAATGAACCTTATTGGAGAGTCGTTTAGGAAGCCTTTTGTGGAGCGAAATGCTTTCCTTCTGTACTTCTCGCAAATCTTTTACATGGCCGGTAGCAGAAAGAGAAGGTACTTGCACCATCTTGCTGAGAACCATGGGATGAAATCACGGATGGCACCTGACCCTTGCAGTACCCGGTGGAATTCTTGGTTTGCTGCTGTCCAGTACCATTGCAAGCAATCTGAGGCCTATGCTGGGTTTGTTGAGTCTGAGATGTAACTCAGCAAGTCTCCCCCAGATTCCCTTAAATATCTGCACAGTGACCAAAAACTGTATTAAAGTTCAATTGGACATTGTGGCAGAAAAATGCCAACACATTTTACATCTGATGGACTTATTCCAGAGTCAGACACCAGTGACAATGAAGGCGTACGATTACCGAGAGGACCTGCACATGAACCTCACAAACAATTCAGTCCTCACTCTGGAGTCACTACAACCATTTCTAGGGACCACTGCAGGGGCTAAATTAACTCTGACACAGAAAAAAAGATAACAGCCCAGCTTAATGAAGCTTTTGAAAATTCTCTTGAAAAGGTGGGCAAGTACATAGGGGAGGCCCAACCAGGCATTGGATTCTTGAAACAAGTGCGCCTTTTCAATCCTGCACGACTCTGCATCCTGCCTAAGGACAAGAGTGCATATTCAGCTATCCCTGAGCTGAGCGAAGTTCCTGATCAGGAGCTTCGCCTCTACTTTGAACACGTGGGCCCAGAAGCAGTATAGGCATCTGTTTCTGGGGTGATTGACAGTGACCTCTTTTGGCGTGGGATGGCTGACCGCATTCCAGTCCTTTCACGGCTTGCAGCTGTGTACAAGGACTGTGTGACCAGTTCTGCAGATGCTGAAAGGAGCAGCAGCAGCTACAAAATTATTGTGTCAGCCAGACGACGGTCCCTCTCAGAGCAATCCATTCGGGCATTATTGTTTTTGCATTATAATCAGCAGCACAATATTGGGCTAGATTTGGACTGCTCAGAAGAATTGCACATACATGGCCAAGGTTAACACCGAAGGAGACAAGCATACAGGTTCCGTGGGCATTATTCATTAACAGGTTTATGTCCTATATGTAGCCTTTGACCCAAAATAAATTGTTGAAATTGTAAATAAAATATACATAGCTTCATGTTGTAAAATAACTCATAAAAATAAGATATCTGCGTTTGCAAATTAGTACTGCAAAAATGCTGCAAAAATACCATTTTTTTGCCGCTAACTTTCTATATTTGCGCCTCTAAACTTGCTAGTTCATGCCACAATATCCTGGGGGGCTCTGATTTATCATACACATTTTCCATGCATTCTAGTTGCCTATGTCTTGGGGGAGCTGGTGCCAGCTTTGGGGTGTGCTTGAAGCAATAAATCCGACAGGCAGGGGTGTGTCTGCTTCTTGGCTGCCTCTTCTGACGCCGTTCTCCTCTCCTGTTCATATATATCCAGACCTCCGCATTTACTTCTGGCTGATGCAAAGGTTGGGCTATTTATAGGAGTTGAAAATGAAACAAGCTCTCCTTGCTAACATTTCTTGCATTTTACAGTTTCTTTTTACCAGGATTGCTGTAAAATGTATTTTAAAAGTGAGTTTAAAGAGAATATTTCACCCTATCCAGACCATGTTTGTTACTCTTCGAAAGCCTTTCGTAAACGTTCAGGCTGTTTCTTACTAAATGCTGTGATGTATTTTTCATTAAACATTGACGTACTTTGGCTATGAAAGTAACAAAGTGCATATTACGCAAGAACTTTGAAAGTGAAATTAAAGGGTTTTTCTATTTAGGTGAAATGTTAATGGATCAGAGAGGAGTAATGCCATCAATGCATGGTCTCTGAAAGCGGATGTACAATGTACTAAAATGACAAAAGCGCTTTTCGCCTGGTTTCCAAAAGGTTTATGAATATACGTAGAAACTATGGCATTTCTAAATAGAGAACAACGGGGCATATTTACAAGAACTTAACGCTGCCGCAGCATCAATTTATTGACGTTACGGCGGCTTTTTTAGCGCCTTATTTACAAAGTGCCACTAACTGCGGTTAGAGACACTTTTTCAGCTGCCTCACGCACCACACAGGCCCTGTAGGACCATTATATCCAGTTAGGGCTACCTGCTTTTGGTTAGGCTAGTGCCCCACCTAGGAATAACATTAGTATAAAGGACGGCCCTGGACCTATTTTAAACAATACTGCACACTCACCGCACTGCCCAGTCCACACACCCACATGCACCATACAGCTTCATCTACAAAAGATCTCCGCTAAAGAGCCCCTTCGCGGGTGCCCATCGGGCATTGCAGCACCGGCCCGACGAGGAACAGGCCCAATGATGAGGCATGTCCTCCTCCGGGGTGTGTGAGGGCACTTCTTAACAGACCTGAACACTCTCCCCCACACTTAGGAACTGCATACCAGTTTTTCAAATACACGACTTAGGAGTACGTGTGCAGGACCTGATTAAAAATCTCCTGGTTCCTCTTGTTTAAGAGACTGTCTGTGCTTACCAGCATTGGATGCCACGCTGTTGCAAGGAGTGCGCATTGTAAAGTGCTGCATTGCGGTTTCCAGCCAACAATGTCCTGTCCACCTGGGACTCTGGGTCTTCAACATGTTTTCACAAGGCTTTGTGTGGCTTGTTGACCTCTGCATGTTTTGCACCAGGCTGCTGCATTCTGCGTTCTGGTGCATACATTTCTGGTAACAACATCAGAGGTGCCTCCACGAGCTCCTGTAGCCAACAGATGCTGAAAAGTGACGCAGTGCTTACTCACGTAAAATGTTTGGTCCTCTACCTGTCCAGCCGTCGTATCATTTTCTCTCCTAGCTTCAAGCTGTGTATCGCTGTCACACTAGACTGATGGACAATTGGGCCTGACACAAGCTGTTCCTTACGCCATGTAACAACGTATTGTACATATGTCGCTAACATGACAATGGATCTGCTTGATAGACACTGTATAAAAATATTTTCAGATTTGCAAACTCTCTAGTGCGTCCCACAACCTCTTTGAATCATGCCCATGAGTGACTTTGCACAGTCCGTTGTAGATGTGCACATCTGCAATTACAGCAAAGCAAATACTCCAATGTGAATCTGTGATCAAGCCTTAGCATTGTTTGCTGCATCCCAAATCTGAATTTCAAGTAGTGAATGCCTGATGTTCATGTGTGTTGCAAGCCCGTCAAACAGGTGCAGACATCACAGCAATGTGTAATGTGACAGTCACATATGTGGTCACACATACAACCTATGCCAACCATAATGACTACCACTGATGCATGCATTTATAATCACACATGAATAGATATGGATAGGCATCAATGTGAGGACCAAGGGCATGTTGACAGGTATGGATTGCTGATATCATGACATATCAGAATGACTGAAGTCACCTACACAACACAGATCACATCCCATAGCCAAATGGTGTCATTAGTCATGCTATTTCATGAACTATGGTACACCTGATGATCAACTTGCACTTTGTGTTATAAATGTGGCTGCTTAAACACGTCAGCAATATTTGTTTTCATAACCGCTTTTGAAAATAATAGCTAAATACATGTTACAACAATGAAAATTCCCTCTCAGCCCTTAGTGGCTAAAATTTTCTTGCAGAGTCCAAAAACGGGCCCCAAACGCCCAGGAAGTGATGTCGGTCTGCATCCTGTGTAATGGAGGAGTACTGTACACTTTCACTTTCTCTTTAAAGCACACTGTCAGTGTCTGTGGAGAGTGTTGGAGGTGTTTGGAGTTGTGTGCTGGTGTTGTTGGAGAAGAGAGTGGTTTTGTGTCCTGTGAACTGTCCCTAGTGTCTCTGTCAAGTCCTGTGTTCTAGTCTTTACGTGTTTTTTTCGTCTTGTTGATTATCTTGTCAGGTGTCTGTCCAAGGGGTATATTTGTCTTACTTACGGTTTCAGGGTAACATTGTTGGGGTTTTCTTTTTACATAGTGGGGTTAGGTGTGTGTTGGGAGATGTCTGGTGTGGGTAGGGAGGGCAGGATGTCAGAGGGGGCATTGGGGGGCTTCCTCTGGCTAGTGAAGTTTTACCTGCCACTGATGGTGGAGAGTGTGGAATGGATCCTGCAGGGTTATGGTGTCCGGGTCCGTAGGGTAGGTGGAAGCATATCCGCAACCACATGATGTGGATCTTCGGGGTGGACAGCACTTTCCACCAATGGAAGCACCGATGGCAGGATTGCGTGGGACGTGAGGGAGACCTGTTGGACCACCTGGGAGTTATTGTTGGCAGGCAAGGTGGTAAGTACATGACAAAAGTTTCATTAAATCACAGGGTTTTTCCTCTGTCAACAACTGTAGTCAGTGACACAACGTAATAAACGCTACAGGATGTTGCCGTCCATTTCTTAGTTAAGTGAAGCTGCCTAGCTCAAACACAATCACACCTGCACCATTGTGCAAGTGTGCCAGTGTTGATGACGATGTTTGACCATGTCCAGGAATGTGTTCACTCCTGCACATTAACAATAATGAAGTGCTGTGTCACGTTTCAATGTGTGCTGCGCAGTGCAGCATATTGAGATGCTCTATAAGGATATTTGTGTGTGAGGACTCGCAACGCGCATGAAGTGCCCATGTGAGCTGCACAATGCAGCACACATGACAAAACACACTAAACTAAAACTAACTCGTCTTACCCCGTTGTGCAAGGGTCTAAGCATTTGTTAACAGTTCCCAATGTAGGCGCTGGATCACATGTATGCCACACTTTTAAATCTGCTACATTGCAATATGACATCAATCAATCAATCAGGGGTTTGTAAAGCGCGCTACTCACCCGTAAGGGTCTCAAGGCGCTGGGGGGGGGGGGGGGCGGCTCAGGATCAGTCGAAGAGCCAGGTCTTGAGGTCCTTCCTGAACATGTGCAGGGTCGGGGTGAGTCTGATGTTCACCGGGAGCTCGTTCCAGGCTTTGGCTGCGATGTAGGCGAAAGCTCTTCCACCGGTTCTGTTTCTGCGGATGCGGGGGACCTCTGCCAGGGTGAGGTCGGCGGAGCGGAGGTTTCTCTTGGGTACGTGGAAGGATAATCGCTCGTTGAGGTATTTGGGTCCAATGTTGTGGAGGGATTTGTAGGCGTGGGTGAGGAGTTTGAAGGTAACCGTCTTCTCGACGGGGAGCCAGTGGAGGTCTCGTAGGTGTTGGGTCATGTGCTCATGGCGCGGAGTCCCGAGGACGAGTCTGGCTGCGGCGTTCTGGATGGTATGGAGCCTGTGCAGAAGAGTCTTGTTGATTCCAGCGTAGAGGATGTTGCCGTAGTCCAGCCTGCTGGTGATGAGTGCGTGGGTGACGGTCCTTCTGCAGTCTGGGGGAATCCACTTGAAAGTCTTCCGGAGGATGCGAAGGCAGTTGAAACTAGTGGAGGCGACGGCGTTGATCTGGCGGTTCATGGAGAGTGAAGAGTCAAGGATGATGCCGAGGTTCCGAGCGTGGTCTGTGGGGGTGGGTGGGTTCCCGAGAGCGGAGGGCCACCAGGTGTTGTCCCAGGTGGAGGTGCAGGGCCCGAGGATGAGTACCTCGGTCTTCTCTGAGTTTAGCTTCAGGCAGCTGTGCTTCATCCAGGCTGCCACGTCTTTCATACCATCCTGGAAACGAAGTCTGGTGTCCTCGGGATTCTTCGTGAGCGAGAGGATGAGCTGGGTGTCGTCGGCGTAGGATACGATGCTGAGCCCATGCTGTCTGACGATGGCGGCGAGGGGGGCCATGTAGATGTTGAAGAGCGTGGGGCTGAGTGATGATCCCTGGGGTACTCCGCAGTTGATTTCCGTGGGTTTGGAGAGGAAGGGGGGGAGTCGGATCATGGGTGTCGTTGTGTAAGGTACATCACAAAACCCATTCCCATTGGAACACTTGTCACTATTTTTGGTGTGCAAGTCTGCCTCATACACAATGTGGGATCAGACCACGTCAATTGTCTGAACACACTCTTGTGAAATATGCTAAGCACATATTGACTACCGTACGTGGAGAAAATGACATTGCTGGAAACGGGGCCTTGTGAATGTGTCACTCAAGTAGTGTGTGCAAGATGATCCCAAATAGCAGCAGGATTGTCTTGTGTTGCACAAGGCTGCAATGGTCATGTTTTGTGTGTCAGACAGTCAAAGCAGATCCCTTCATGTATGCAACATGAACAGAGACAGGACTGTTACAGGCCATCGAATTGTATATAGATGAATCTGATGATGAACATGACACGTGGAAATTCACGTCTGATACTAAGTCAAGTTTTTTTACATGTCTCACAGCTGGAAGACCACTGATAACTCAGGGTGACGTAGATTCCTTCATGGACCCACACGCCACTGGTGAGTGCCTTCCTCATATATTTTCTTTGTGGGATGTGAAGATTTGATGGAAATGCTCCTGTATATAGTTGAACACAGTCTGGGTGTGTATCACATGGACCTCACCTCTAGTGTGATGAGGGAGCCGAGAATTGAGATGTATACACAAATTTATGATGTTGTGATTGAGCGTAGCATTTGACTTCCTTACTTAACGTTGCACATCCCCAGTTAGTCAAATTCTTCACCACACCGTATTAGCAAATATCCTGCTTATCATTGGCTTTTAGCCTGTCTCGGAGGAATTTTGACGGCATGCCAAACATGTAGGCACTCTGCCACAAATGTGCAAGTATGCCTGCTTTGGTGCTAGCCGTAGCAAATGGACACTTTTGTGTGTGCAAATCAGTGTTGCCACGTTATAATGGAAAAAAAAAAAAAAATAACACAAAAGAGAGGTAAGAGGAACATCAGACTTCGGATTTTCTTTGGTCATCAAGAGGAGCGTCCTATCTCTGAAGGGGATACTGACTTCAGACCCAAATCCAAATTCACCCCTGCACTGGGTGATCTCCCAGTAGAGGTTGAGGCTTTTGAACAAGCAGTTGTGAACGAGGTGGAAACTTGGGTTGCCTCACACCGCTCCCCTTATAAGAATCTCTCGAGTATTGAAACCAAAGCCCTTGAAGAACTGAGAAACAATGAAGAGTTGGTTATTAAGCCAGCTGATAAGGGTGGCGCAATTGTGGTTCTTAATAAAACCGCCTACGAGACAGAATGTCTGAGACTCCTGGCTGACAGAAGAAATTATACTATTCTGAGAGAAGATCCCACTGAAACACTAAGAAGAGAGATTACCTCAGTGGTGGAAGAAGCCGTACATAATGATTGGATCACTGACAAAGAAGGGGCTTTTCTTTGCCAACACGAACCTGTGACCCCTTACTTCTATACTCTCCCTAAAGTGCACAAACCCACACGTCCACCTCCGGGAAGACCTATAGTGTTGGGTATAGGTTCTCTGTTGGAACCTTTATCGCAGTTTTGCGATTTTTTCTTGAAACCCATTGTACAATCTAGGCGGGCCTATCTCAAGGATACTACAGAAGTCCTTAACCTGCTTAAAGATTTATCCTTTGATCCGGAGAGTGAATTTTTGGTGGGTTTGGACGTAGAGTCTTTATATACTAACATTCCCCAGTTGGAAACCTTGAGGGTGGTGGAAGAGATCATCTACTCGGAAGAGTGTATATATACCACACCCAGACCTTTCATTCTAAATTTGGCAGAAATTGCCCTCACCAAAAACTATTTTGAGTTTCAGGGCACATACTATCTACAGTCGCATGGGACATCCATGGGGAGCGTTTTTGCCCCCAGTTTGGCAGGGCTCTATATGTCAGCCTTTGAGGACCAGTATATTTATGCTCCCAACAACATCTGGGCTAACAATGTAAAAATGTGGCGTCGTTATATTGACGACGTCCTCCTCATCTGGAACGGAATGCCTTGTTGCTTTTCACTTCCACCATCACTAAAGAGAGCCTACCTTTCCTCGACCTGACCATTTTTCCTCATCGGGGCGGCCTAGAGACTAAAATGTTTCACAAAATCACCGATAGAAACAGTCTACTATCATTTAACAGTTTCCATCCCAGATCCCTACGGGAAAATCTCCCGTGGGACAGTTCCTACGTCTTCGCCGGAACTGTTCTGACATAGATGAGTTTAGATCTGAATCCCGGGCCTTACACAATAAACTGATTCGGAGGAACTATCCCAGCAGGATTGTTAAGAGAGCCAACAAGAGAGCTGCCAATTGTAACCGTGAGGCCCTGTTAGAAACAGTCATAAAACCATCGACTGTTAGACCCATCTGTGTTACGACTTTTAATACGGCCTCCAATCACATTCAAAAAATCATCACACGACACTGGCGAATCCTGAATTCCAATGAGGTTAACCTGGATAAACCACTGTTTTCCTACAAAAGGAGCAATAACATCAGGGATCTCCTAGTTCATACCAGACCCAGGCCCAAATTTCAGAGCATTAACATCGCGGCCGGGGCTAGTCGATCTGGACTTCTTTTACCACCCGTTATTGGTCACACGAGATGTGGGTCTTGTGATGTTTGTCATTTGACTGCAAATACCAAAACCATAGACATTGGGCTCCCCCATCCGTGGGAACAAAGAAAACACACAAATTGTAACTCCATGTATGTTATCTACTTGATTAAATGTGCATGTGAGCTTATTTACATTGGGATGACCACAAGGAAGGTAAAGGTTAGAATAATGGAACATAGGTCTACCTTTAGATGCCAGAGGTCTGTGAGTCGACTTACTACACACTTCAAAGAAAAAAATCACTCGGCCGATGATTTTTTCTGGACTGTTATAAACAAGCCCTTTATTGACAGGACGCAGAATAAACCAGAGAGAGTGCTTCTCATGAGGGAACAACGATGGGTTTACAGGCTACGTAGTCATGTGAGCGGCTTGAACGATGATATTCCCTGGAACAGCCTAAACTTATAGTATCCATTGAATATGTTTCCTTGCTATACCGCCCTGTCTGTAATGTTGAGCTTTTACCCTTTCCTCTGACTTCTAACAACGTTCCACGGCTGTATCTATGTGCTGCTTGCTACTTCCAACTGGACCGTGAGGGTGACTTTTTAGTCGTTGTATGCACCCTGCGCTAACATGTATAAGCAGTGGACGTTTTCCCTCTTTGCCCATACAATGACGATTGGAAGGCCCATGTAACATTTTACACGCTGTTGGGAATGTGTTGAAATGACATGCTGAAGAGATGTTTATCAGCTCACTGAGATGTAGAGAGTGGGGATGAGTCGGTTATGTTCGGAGGGTTTTATTACATGTATTATGTTTTAGTATGCCCCCTCCTTTTGAACTTGATAAAGTCTATTGACTTTTCGAGGCAGCTCACGAGAGTACATCAACCTCCCGCATGGCTGTACTGTTTTCCTCTTAGTGTTGGCCTCACATCCTTTCTCCTTGTCCCAACAGCGTCTTTTGGCTATGTTTATCCGTCACTTGCCAACTCCAACATGGCCGAAAGGGTGACGTTTTAGCAGTTGTACGCACTCTGCGTTGCCGCGAGTGCGTGATGGACGTCTTCCCTTCACCGCCTATGTAATGACGCTTAGAACGCCCTTGTAACACTCTACACGGTGTTGGGAGCGGGTACAGATGGCGGATACTAGCTTACCTTGACGAAGTAAGTGGGATCGAGCATTTTAGTGTTCTGGGGCTTCTGATCCATTGCGACTTCTGAAACTAATGGGACTCGAAACTTTTGTCCCGGAGGGCTTGTGTATTTTGACTGGTGATTTCCGTTATCACGCACAAGTTGTTTCCCTACTTTTCCCTATATGTCTTTCGTGTTTTTAGTTTACCTGCATTATCAGAACCCCTTCCCTTTTTTTGTGTGTTCCCTTGTCGTAATATAGAGTGTGACTACAGGGAGCTACTTGCACCCCCCCCGCCAGTTCGAGTTCAACTGTATAATAAACTCGGTAAGACCCGTGCTATGGATCTGGTTGTTTGGCATTCTCTATCGTAGGAAATCTATATCTCTGTCTCTAGTTTAGATATAGTTATGGGGAGTTTATCGCGTTGGATTTAGACGCTTTATTACATCTCCACCTTGTTCACTTTGTTAACATGTTTGTAATATTAATCTACCAGGGCACAACCACCGAGTATTCTATAGGGGCAGTGCTACTCGTTCTGGGCCGATTTGGCCAGACGTATTAAGGATCATGATACATTCACGTGGTGTTGGGGCTTTTAGACCATCGAGGGATCTCGTATAGATGTGTCTCCTAGGGGGGTCACCACTCACACTGATGGTTTGGACTATGAGGTGGGGCACAGCACTTTTGCACACTGTACTTTATTTCTCTTTGTACGTGTTTATTTGATTTTATCTTTTACAGGTTCCTTATCAAGAGCAAGGGGCTCTATTCCCTGTACCAGAGTGCGCACAAAAATAAGGTGCCTTTTTCTTTCCCTTACCCCTGGATTTTTAAAGGAGGTAGGGATTTTATCCTTGTTGGGATTGTTCAGGTGAAAGTCCTGAAGAAAGCCGAGGTAGTATCTTTATTCGGCTGAAACATGTCGACATTTTAGCAGTGTGGGGGGTAGGGCTCTCTTTACCAGTACCCATTACCACCACCCATTGGTCCGATAGGGCCAGTTTTTGTGTCTGGACAGTGTACCCACCATTAAAGTTTGTGTAGGGATACACTGTTACCAGCTTTTTAAATTTTTCTCTGCCACATTTTTTCACCTTCTAAATCCCACACAATTTGTTCACGTTTATGTTGTGTGTTTGTTTGTTTCCCCTCCCTATTGCTCCACCTCCAGCGTTGGCTAGCGCGGAGGTGTGTTTAGCAGGCCCTATGATGAAGCATGACACAGCTTGCTGTGTGTGAGGGCAATTTTACACACATTGCTTGTGCCCTTCTTTATACCTCCTTTTACCCTTCACGATTCATGATCCTATTAGTCCCTGGTCCATGTTGTGTGGATCACGTTATAATGGAACCCTGTTTGCCAACATGCATTAGCAACACGTCAGACCCTTATTGCTGGGATGTTATGTCAATACACTACAACATACATTACCAAGGTTGACCATCGGAGATATGTTCCCTCAGATGTGTGATCCAATGGAATCCATTGTATCCAAATTCCCTCCATTCTTTGCATGCTGTGGCTGGGGGTACTCAATCCCAGATAAATGCTGTATGCAACTGTCACACAATGTGCCAGAAAAAATGCATTATACCGTGATACAAGGTGTGAATTCATGTCCAAATCATAAAGTTTAGATGCCTTCTAGGCATTGTGTCATGTGTACGTGGGAGCTTAGGCTCATGTAGCATGTCGACAGCTAAATTGCTAAAGTGATTTGGTGAGTCTGTACTGACTGATTCAGTCAATGAAACCTGTGAAGTTACACTGACACCATCACTGAGTCCAAAAATTCAGAAGGGGTATGTCACTGTAGCCGATGCATGTGGATTCCACAGCGTACATACAAGAGAGGAAACATGTGAGTGATGTTGGTGATGGCTATGAGCAGACATGGAATGCGTGTACAGCCTGGACTGAAATAGCTGCCAATGATGATCAATTCATTGGAGCATCAGTTTTCAGTTACAGGTATCACTCCAAAGAGTCAGTCACATACACAAGATGAGAGCTGGTGTACGTGAGAAAATAGTTTGTGTGGCTTGAGCCAGAGTAACACCTCCTTTGGATGAGTCGATATCACTGTAAGGGATAGTTAAATGCCAACATTTAATTCCTGACTATAGTCACTGTCTTGCCTCTGATCTATTGTATCCTTAACATGTTGGTGCATATTACAAGGACACCATTGCCTCTGCAACATTACTTGGAACAACATTGTGGTAGCAAGAGTGGCTTAGCCATAGTCACTATGCAGTGTTAAGCGAACTCCCTCTGCTTGATGGCCAATAGTGCTCTATACCACCTTTTGACACCATATCGTGGGTATACATGAAATGTATACCTGCATAGCCAACTTTTCGAATGTTTGGCCCCTATCTACAAGCCCAGCGTGAATATGTTGGAGTGCGTAATGTGTAATACCCTGGCCAAAATGTATTGATAAATGTGCTGTAATGAGAATGGTTTATTTACTCATCGTCTCTGCTGTTCCAATGTGTGCTGCGTTATGCGGCACTCATGGAAACAGCAAGACACCATTAATTGTTCTTGTGCAGGAAGGTGAGCCTTTCAGCACATGAACAATCTTTGAAAAAATGACATCTTGTAACTTCAATATGTGCAGCATTAAGCAGCACACAGAAGTGACAAAACGTCATTTAAAAATTGTTTATGTGCAGGAAGGGGCACCCTCCGGCACATGAACAATCTTCCCATCAATGCAGACACCCTTGCACCATGGTGCAAGGGGGCCTGCGTAGGCGCAAGGAGGCAAAACTGTTGCAGCAGTGCAGGGGTAAACACAGGTCCGCACCATACTGTTGTAGATATGGTGCAGACCTGCGTTCATGAAGTTGCAGGGCGTGGCTTTACGCCAAGGAGGCCAATGCCACGCTCCGCCACTTCCTTGTGAAGATGCCCCTATGTCTTTTTTGTCACGGCATGGCCTGGCTCTGCAATAGGCCTGTCAAGCTGACTCCTTGAGGTCATTCCCCTGGTAGACTCAGTCTGAGTATGTGTCAGCACCATCATTTAACTCTGCTAATCTGCAAATGCTGTGACTCTACTCTGCCCTTGACATGTCCCATGTCATACATTGACAGGTCAGTAACACCATCAGGTTGTACTTGGTCCTTTCATTCACATTGCATAGTTCAGGTCATGTTGGAAGTATCAAACATTTGATGAGAGTGTAGAGTCCATGTTTTCATGCACTTGTGTTTCACACTTAAATGGTGAACATTGTCATTTATCTTTGATCTTACAAATTGTCATATGTCTTATTTCTTAGACAACATGTCGCCTGAGGAGGTACGAGAGTTCCAATTCAGGAAGGAATGATGCTTGCATATCCGACGTGCGGCCAAGGGATGTCATGCGATGGCGAGGAGGTATCGAGAGGACCGGGCAGCTGGACAATAGAAATCTCTGCCCGAATTTGCACGGAAAAGTGGAGGAAGGGAGACCCAAGCAATCCCAGGCCCTTCTAATGTCAGACGTGGGTACAGACATCATCACAGAGCTGCTACTCCAAGTCAGACACCACAGCTGCACCTGCCTCAGGCACGCAACCAAGTGCCCCCTCACATCCTCGCACAAAAGGCACTGCATCATTGCTATCTGCACCCCTGACATATGCTGTCAGGTACACGAACAGGGACCGTCAGTGTTTACTGCACATAAATGTGAGATTGTCACGAGTGGAGAGGGACGTATCGGACATTAACACCCACCTCCAGGACATCAAGGGTGCCCTGAGGCTCCCATTCTGAGCGCCCAATTTTGTGATCCTTCCCCCTTCATACAGTCCCCCTATTCCAATTGAATACTGTTTATTAGTTAGTGTAGGATTTTATGTGTTATTAAGTGTAGTTTTAGAGTAGTAATAGTGTAAGCTTTAGGTAAGGTTTTAGCTGTTTTTATTCAATTTATGTAGTGTTATGGGCTAAGTTTCCTTTTCCTTTGGGTGGGGGGTTAGATGTATTTGTTCTATTTAAAAAAAAAAAAGAAATATATATATATATGTGTCTAGGATATATGTATATATAGGATATATGTATAGTGAGTTCATGTCTCATATATGTTGTTGAGTATTTTAGTATAAGATAATGTAGTTAGTTTAGTGTAAACTTTTGTTAGTATTAGTCAGTTTAGATTCGGTTAGCTGAGGTAATTAGTACTAGTTTAAGTTAGGTGTTATTTTTAAGATTTGATAAATTGTTAGTGGTTTGTGATTTGTGGTGGCACTTATTTTTGAAGTGTTTTGATGGAGTGGCGATTTGGAAGTTGGACACAACAGATTCAGTCGCAAAACTATCCTTTGGATGTCTACGTGTGGACATGACATCATCTTCTAGGGAATGGCTACTGTCAAACTGCTGTTGGATTTTGATCAGACAACATGCATGAATTTCAGGCTGGCAAAGGTGACTTATGACCTTGCATAGGGATAGTCTGCTGATTTATTCAGCCTCTTATGAGGAACTGACGGAGTTGTAAGACACATTGGGGCATATTTACAGCAGAATGGAGAAGCGTGGCGTTAAGCAAACATTGCTAACACCACGCTTCTCCATTCTGAAAACGCAGGGATGCGCCATATTCACAAGAATGCAGAACACCCCTGCGTTTCCCCTAGCGCTGGCGCTCAGTTCAGCTGCTTAGCACCAACCCAGGCACCCATGCAACTTAGTGCAAGGGTGTCTGCGTTGGGGGAAATGATTGTTTATGTGCAGGAAGGTCTCCCTTCCTGCACATAAACAATCATTTGTGGCGTTTGGAAAATTCTGTGTGTGCTGCTTAATGGAGCACACATAGAAGTTGCAAAACGTCATTTTTATTTTGGACTTTTTATGTGCAGGGAGGGTCACCTTCCTGCACATACACAATCAATGGCAATTTGCTGTTTCTGTGTGTGCTGCACAATGCAGCACATGGGAACAGCAAAAACTAGGAGAAATAAAGCATTTCTCTTCATTGCACCAGGGTAAGACCATGTTTTCCAAGGTCTTAATGTTTGCGCTGCTTCCTATTTGCATTACCCTTGTAAATAGGGGCAGCGTCAAAATCAATGGGTGTTGCGGTGGAACGCCCACCACAACACCCATTTCCCTCCTTTCACGCTGAGTACAGCGTGAAAGAGGGCCTTATTTTCAAGGCAGCGTTAAGCCATGTTAAGTGGCTTAACGCTGCCTTGTAAATACGGCGACGCCTCTCTTGCCACCACAACGTCGTAAAAGTGACGTTGTGGTGGCGATAGGGGCTTGTACATATGCCCCATTATGCTTCATCATCTTTGTGAATGTGGTGAGGGCATGGCATGACACCCATCACAACAACCATTGTCCACACCATTGACTATGAGTAGATCTGCCAAGTATGACTTGTTAGCAATGCGAGGTTAGGCCACTTCTTGTGCCTTGACACTGAGTTGAATATTGAATCAAATCACCCCATCATGAACGTAGGGAAATGTGAACTTCCAGCAATAATGTTGTATTTGAGATATGAGGGATTGGCAAAGTCGCGCATATCCTTCATCCCACTGCCTTTCAGGGACACAGCCTCAACAGGACCCTTTTCCTAATGGCCTCTGGATTAGTTTTGCTGCCTAGACTGCTCATGCATTTTTAACACGTCTATACTTGAATGGTCACAGGAAACACACATCCGTGTGACTTTGGTGCTTTTATTAACCAGTGATTTTCTGGAGTTACCAGACTGGCTCAGTTCTTTGGAAAACAACCCCCACATTGTTGACATGGCCGCTGGAGGGCCGGGCAGAGTCCTTTGGGGGGGACATGTCCAGAGACATGTTGAAGAAGAAGCAAAGTTCAGCATCATTGGGGATCAATGGCCATTAAAAGTCCAAGGTGAATGTAGCAGAGTCAATCTGAGGACAGAGGAAGATGATGTTCCGAGGCTTGATGCTAAGTACAAGGCTAGGCAGAAACTAGCCATTTGACACAGATGAATGCTACCGCTGCCTTCTCCTTATGACTGATGTTTCATCTACAACTTCCTCCTCTGATGTGCCATGTGCCTCCCGTGAGGGTGATGGGGGATTTGCGGCAGCACTGGGATGTAGAGACACATTGGGGGGGGGGGGGAGAGGTGGATGCTGAAGGTGCAGCAGCATTCATCAGTGTCAACGGATGAGGCATCACTGCAGTGATGATGAGCTGCAGGGCCTGTAGGACTCCAGCAACATCTCGGTGGCCATAGCAGCCATCTGGGCATCCTGCTTCCGCTCCATGTTCTCCATGATCTTGCACATTTCCCCCAACTGTTTGGCAACATCGCTGGTACCACTTTGACAGGACAGTTGTTCTTGTCTCTGAGTAAGGACACCAGCGATGTCATGGAATGCTGGAGGGCATGGAGCGGACTGTGGGTGCCTCTGATGGCTTCTAGGTGGTCCCTAATGGGACTGAGGCACCCACGGATCCCATCCAGTTTGGCCACCAGGCTGGCCAACCCCACCCGCATCTGCTCAGCCATCCACGTTGGTCTCCTTTCGCACTCCGTTGAAAATGTAACAGTGGTTCCTCAGAGTCCAGGTTAACAGCTGTGGTGGTAGGTGGTGCCTGCTGGATGTTTTGTGGGGCAGGTGGAGAGGCCACTACGCTGTGGATGGTCCTGCTTCCGGAGATGGGCAGTATATGGAGTCGGGCAGCTCTTGGAGGGTGTCCTGGTCGATGGTTGTGAGCTCTTCGTCATCTTCATCATTGAAGAGTGGGACAGGCTACTGACCAGGAGGTGATGCTTCTTACTCTACAATGTAAAGGGCATATACTGTTATATGTGTATGTCCAGTTTGGGCAAGCATTTTATCAGTTGACAATCAGAGTGCATGACAATTCCCATTCTCTAATGCTACAGCTATTACACGCAGAATGGTAATTCAGTTTACAACGTCACTTATGTAACATTTAGGTGGTTCATAGTTCATGTCAGTTTCCCTGATTGCCAACAGTGATGGGCATATTTCTATGCCCCTGCTGCACCTGTGACATCATCTGCTCAAAGCTTCTTTTGGATGCTGGTTGATTCATCTTATTGACAATGCAGATTTGATCTACTTCATGTGTCAACACGGAATTCTAGATACGTCACCCTTACTCAGTCAAGTTTGCATATGGGTTAGTCACTCGGTTTATAGGCAGAGATTAGACTGCACCCCCATTGATGTTGGCACTGCCACCTATTTTCTGGTGTGGCATGATGAGGAGGACACTCGTGCCTTGAAATCAAGGATACAGTGATGTCCACGTTGAGATGACAAGTAGATGGGCTTGAATTCCCCAACTCTGGGAAGTATCTATGTGTTTCAAGGTGGCCAACTCACATTGACACAGGTCAGTCCCATTCATGGATGTTGATGTGCAGTGAGGACCACCTTCTTCTTCATTGACAATCATTCCCTCTATCCAGACACCCTTGCACTTTGGTGCAGTGGCAATGGTCCTACTATGCAGGCAGGAGGACATAGGACTTTGAGCAGGCTTCTAAGATTGGTGCATTGTTGCACTGCAGACCTTTGTTGGACCTCACAGGGATGGGCACATGGATGATACATGCTGTGGGGCTCAGGGTAATTGGAGGCATTTGTAACTGGAAGGATGTTTACAGTCATCAATGGCCATGCATTAGTCCACTGCCACTGTTGACTTTACCTAAGGGCCAGTTTCCATGCTTGTCAATGTGTCTTGGACCTCCAAACCCAGGACCATGATGACAATGACGTACTGCCAACTAAACAACACAAGAAGATACTTTGATGCTGATTAATAAATTTAGAGGAATTATGTCAACTCAACGGGTAGCCAAATGACATGAGGTTCTGAATGAGGCCCATTTGCAAACTACACTTATCATGCACGTGACAGGGAATGTGTGGTTGTAGGAGTATTGCAAACAGGACAGGCATGTTGTGTTGTAGGGTGCACGTTCCTACAATGCTGAGGCCTTACACTGTCCTTTGAGATGCATATCCCTTTTACTCAGAGGTGTACAGCACCCTGGCCCAACAGTATGTTGTTTTTTTACATCCTAGAATGTGCACATCATTGACACAAGGTGCTTGCAATGACAGTGCAGCTTTTGATGTGTAAGTCTACTTTAAAAGGTGCTCTCCAACAGTTTTAGATGTGGTTATATGTGCTTAATTCAGCTGCACAGATAAAAGCAGCAGTTGAGCCATTGCAATTGCTTGTGGCATATTTCCAAGGCACTGTTGCAACAGGACCCTCATCATTTTTAGGTTTACTGCGGAAAAGCATGCTTCACAATATTTACAAGGCAGTGTTGACCCACTTGATGTGGATTGGGCAGACCCTTGTGAAAGAGGAACACTTTCATTATGTAGCTGTAGTCATTTGTACAAACCTGTTACGTAACGCAGCATTAGTCTTCTTGGCTTGACAGGGCGCTCAGCCACTTCTGTGAAGCGGTGCTCAGACTTATTTAGTACATTACTGTGAGGCATGGAATTTCGACATGCACATTAAATTGATTTAGCCCCAACGCAGATACTCTTGCACCATTGTGCATGAGTGCCGGCTTTAGCGCTAGGCAACTACATTGATCAGCAGTGCATGTTGTGACACGGGACTGAGCCATATTGTTGGACACGCAGTGCAGGGCTGCATTTGTGAAGGGGTTGAGGGCTGCGTTGAGCCAAGTGGCCTGACCCAACGCTCAGTGACTTTGGTGAATATTTACAGGCCCCTATACCACAGGGACATCACTTTGAGTGACTTTCATGTGGCAATATGTGCTTCACCTTATTTACAATGCAGCGTTAAGCCACTGTGCGTAGCTTAACACTGCCTTGTATATGAGGCACCCTTTCACAATGTACTTAGCGTGGAAGGGGAGGGGAATGGGTTTTGCAGTGGGCGTTCCACCTCAGTGCCCTTTATTTTTGGACAATGGGTCCTATTTCAAGGGCAGCGTATATGGGAGTCAATGCCAAAATGGAGGACAGCGAAAACAGGGTCCTAAACAGGCTAATCATGTTATAAGTGCTTGATTTCGCCTCGTTTTTGCTGTTTCCATGTGTGCTGCGTTGTGCAGCACACATGGGTACAGCAAAGGGCCATTGGTTGTTTATGTCCATGGAGGGAGACCTTCCTGCACATTGACAATCTTCCCCTCAACACAGACACCCTTGCACTGTTGTGCAAGGGTTCCTGCGTTGGCGCTAGGCTGCTAAGTGTTGCACCAGCGCAGGAGGAAATGCAGGGCTGCATCATGTTGTTACAGCCCTGCATTTCAGAGTTGGCAGAGCATGGTGTTGAGCCAGGGAGGCTAATGCCACACTACACCACTTCTCTAGTGTGTGTGCCCCTTTGCTTGTTGATGTAGCCCAGAGTTAGGGGACATGAGTGGTCGCTTGTCAATGTATAAATGCATGTGTGCTGTGTTACAGGTCCCTTACACCACCATTATGTGACTTTCTATATATTTGTTGATGGTGCCAACATCTCATGGGACATGTGAATGTACCCCCAAGTACCTATGTATATGGCATTTGCTCTACACACTGTGTGTGGGCACTGGGACATATTTAGATGGACAGAAGCAACATTACTCCCCCACCCCCATGTCCATGGTTGTTACTTACCCTGTTGCTGATGTAGCTGGTCATAGTCAGGACTATCCTGTGCCTCGACTCCAACCACCGACTCCTCGCAGATGACCGCGGACACCTGTTCCTCCAAGGCATCGAGCTGCTCCTGCGGCGCTGGACTCCCACCTCCCGTCTGCAGTGCTTCCTGTAGATTGCTGGCAAGTTTCCCCTTCTCTTGCGCTTGGCATCATGCCAGCCCTTCTTGCAGTTAGCCACTGTCCTCTTCAATCAATGACAGAATTTGTAGAGCGCACTACTTACCCGCGAGGGTCTCAAGGCGCTGGGGAGAAAAAAGGGGGGGGGGTGCTGCTACTGGTCGAACAGCCAGGTCTTGAGTAGCCTCATGAAGGTCAGCAGGACTTGGGTCTGTCGTAGGCTTAGTGGAAGGGTGTTCCAGGTCTTGGCGGCGAGGTGTGAGAAGGATCTGCCGCCGGTGGTTGTTCTTCGAATGCGAGGGACGGTGGCGAGGGAGAGGTCGGCGGAGCGGAGCTGGCGGTTGGGGACGTAGAAGAAGAGTCGTCTGTTGAGGTAGGCTGGGCCAGTCTTGTGGAGTGCCTTGTGTGCGTGGATGAGGAGTTTGAAGGAGATTCTCCTGTCTTGACTTCTGCCACTGCATTCACCTTGGTCACGATTGATTGCCAAATGGCATTTTTGGTCCCCAATGACACACTGGAGCTGACGAATAGCTGGTGTTGGTTCTCCGTCACCTCTGCAATCAGGATCTCATTTTCCTCCTGACTGAATCTTGTTTTCCTCTTCCACTTCCCCTGGGACTCTGGCTGGTCCTCCTGGCTGTTAGGGTGGTTAGGGGGTTGTTGTCTCCTGCTGAACTGGGTCCAGCCTGGTCCATTTTGTTTCCAGGTAGTGCAATTTTTTTGGGTGGGGGTATTTTGTGGGATTTTTGTGGGTTTTTTTTTTACTGCAAAATGTGAAAAAAGTGACGTGGGGCTGGCTAACGTGAGTTTTCTGGCCACTAATTGGCCGGCCGGCACTTTTTTCAGGTGAGCGGCAAGATTTTTATCGCCCTGACGCTAGTGTTTGCGGCAACAATCGCCGCCGTGAGCAGATCCTATCGCCATGTAGCGACGTATTGTAAATACGTCAGTACCAAGGCGATAGTTTTTGGTGATACGTGGCGGTAAGAAAATTGCCGCTAACTAACGCTAACGCTAGTAGCTGCAATTCTTGTAAATATACCCCAACATGTCTAAACAACAGGAAAACGAGCGTAGGCTTGGTGCTGATGTCACACAACTTCACAGACCTCAACTTATCTTGTATACTTGTCCCATGTGAAATGTAATAGTTCTTCCTCGTCAAATATTTTTTTTCATTGTATTTTTGGTACTTGTAGTTTGGGAGTTTTTATTAGAAACACAAAACGATCAACATCTGCAATAATTCTGGTGTTAACCGCAAGCCTTTTGGCTTTGTTTGGGTTTTAATATACTTTATTTAGACAATCAAGTCCATCAAAGTTACGGCAACGTAAGATATAATGTGAAAGTTAGAGCAAATACATAAAAAACAGGAGACGTCAGAAATGACACAATCAATTCCTAAATGGTTCAAACGTCTGTGGTGCGTAGCGTGGTGCTGACAAGATATCAAGATATTTAGCAGTAGAATTATGACAGAATGCTAAAAGCAGGCAAGCTGAGTGGTACATGTAATGCACAATACAAATCCCAGATACTGTGCCCGAAGACCTGGCACCCATTCTTGTGTGGCGATCAGTCCTTTAAGCATCTAGCTGTGAGGTAAGTGGCTTCCGACCCTCATAATGCACTGAGCTAGAAACATCAGTAGGGGCCAGGCGACTAACCCTGGTAATGCACTGAGCTAGAGACATCAGTAGGGGCCGGGCGACTAACCCTGGTATGCACTGAGCTAGAGACATCAGTAGGGGCCGAGCGACTAACCCTGGTAATGCACTGAGCTAGAAACATCAGTAGGGGCCGGGCGACTAACCCTGGTAATGCACTGAGCTAGAGACATCAGTAGGGGCCGAGCGACTAACCCTGGTAATGCACTGAGCTAGAAACACCAGTAGGGGCCGGGCGACTAACCCTGGTAATGCACTGAGCTAGAGACATCAGTAGGGGCCGAGCGACTAACCCTGGTAATGCACTGAGCTAGAAACATCAGTAGGGGCCGGGCGACTAACCCTGGTATGCACTGAGCTAGAAACATCAGTAAGGGCCGGGCGACTAACCCTGGTAATGCACTGAGCTAGAGACATCAGTAGGGGCCGGGCGACTAACCCTAGTATGCACTGAGCTAGAGGCATCAGTAGGGGCCGGGCGACTAACCCTGGTATGCACTGAGCTAGAGACATCAGTAGGGGCCGGGCGACTAACCCTGGTATGCACTGAGCTAGAAACATCAGTAAGGGCCGGGCGACTAACCCTGGTAATGCACTGAGCTAGAGACATCAGTAAGGGCCGGGCGACTAACACTGGTATGCACTGAGCTAGAGACATCAGTAAGGGCCGGGCGACTAACCCTGGTAATGCACTGAGCTAGAAACATCAGTAGGGGCCGGGCGACTAACCCTGGTATGCACTGAGCTAGAGACATCAGTAGGGGCCGGGCGACTAACCCTGGTAATGCACTGAGCTAGAAACATCAGTAGGGGCCGGGCGACTAACCCTGGTATGCAAGGAGCTAGAGACATCAGTAGGGGCCGGGCGACTAACCCTGGTATGCACTGAGCTAGAGAGATCAGTAAGGGCCGGGCGACTAACCCTGGTATGCACTGAGCTAGAGACATCAGTAGGGGCCGGGCGACTAACCCTGGTATGCACTGAGCTAGAAACATCAGTAGGGGCCGGGCGACTAACCCTGGTATGCACTGAGCTAGAGACATCAGTAGGGGCCGGGCGACTAACCCTGGTATGCACTGAGCTAGAGACATCAGTAAGGGCCAGGCGACTAACCCTGGTATGCACTGAGCTAGAGACATCAGTAAGGGCCGGGCGACTAACCCTGGTATGCACTGAGCTAGAGAAATCAGTAAGGGGCCGGGCGACTAACCCTGGTAATGCACTGATCTAGAGACATCAGTAAGGGCCGGGCGACTAACCCTGGTAATGCACTGAGCTAGAGACATCAGTAAGGGCCGGGCGACTAACCCTGGTATGCAATGAGCTAGAGACATCAGTAGGGGCCGGGCGACTAACCCTGGTATGCACTGAGCTAGAGACATCAGTAGGGGCCGGGCGACTAACCCTGGTAATGCACTGAGCTAGAGACATAAGTAGGGGCCGGGCGACTAACCCTGGTATGCACTGAGCTAGAGACATCAGTACGGGCCGGGCGACTAACCCTGGTATGCACTGAGCTAGAGACATCAGTAGGGGCCGGGCGACTAACCCTGGTATGCACTGAGCTAGAGACATCAGTAGGGGCCGGGCGACTAACCCTGGTATGCACTGAGCTAGAGACATCAGTAGGGGCCGGGCGACTAACCCTGGTAATGCACTGAGCTAGAGACATCAGTAGGGGCCGGGCGACTAACCCTGGTAATGCACTGAGCTAGAGACATCAGTAGGGGCCGGGCGACTAACCCTGGTAATGCACTGAGCTAGAGACATCAGTAGGGGCCGGGCGACTAACCCTGGTAATGCACTGAGCTAGAGACATCAGTAGGGGCCGGGCGACTAACCCTGGTATGCACTGAGCTAGAGACATCAGTAGGGGCCGGGCGACTAACCCTGGTAATGCACTGAGCTAGAGACATCAGTAGGGGCCGGGCGACTAACCCTGGTAATGCACTGAGCTAGAGACATCAGTAGGGGCCGGGCGACTAACCCTGGTAATGCACTGAGCTAGAGACATCAGTAGGGGCCGGGCGACTAACCCTGGTATGCACTGAGCTAGAAACATCAGTAGGGGCCGGGCGACTAACCCTGGTATGCACTGAGCTAGAAACATCAGTAGGGGCCGACCGACTAACCCTGGTATGCACTGAGCTAGAGACATCAGTAAGGGCCGGGCGACTAACCCTGGTATGCACTGAGCTAGAGACATCAGTAGGGGCCGGGCGACTAACCCTGGTACTGCACTGAGCTAGAGACATCAGTAGGGGCCGGGCGACTAACCCTGGTAATGCACTGAGCTAGAGACATCAGTAGGGGCCGGGCGACTAACCCTGGTATGCACTGAGCTAGAAACATCAGTAGGGGCCGAGCGACTAACCCTGGTATGCACTGAGCTAGAGACATCAGTAAGGGCCGGGCGACTAACCCTGGTATGCACTGAGCTAGAGACATCAGTAGGGGCCGGGCGACTAACCCTGGTAATGCACTGAGCTAGAGACATCAGTAAGGGCCGGGCGACTAACCCTGGTATGCATTGAGCTAGAGACATCAGTAGGGGCCGGGCGACTAACCCTGGTATGCACTGAGCTAGAGACATCAGTAGGGGCCGGGCGACTAACCCTGGTAATGCACTGAGCTAGAGACATCAGTAAGGGCCGGGCGACTAACCCTGGTAATGCACTGAGCTAGAGACATCAGTAGGGGCCGGGCGACTAACACTGGTATGCACTGAGCTAGAGACATCAGTAGGGGCCGGGCGACTAACCCTGGTATGCACTGAGCTAGAGACATCAGTAGGGGCCGGGCGACTAACCCTGGTATGCACTGAGCTAGAGACATCAGTAGGGGCCGGGCGACTAACCCTGGTATGCACTGAGCTAGAAACATCAGTAGGGGCCGGGCGACTAACCCTGGTATGCACTGAGCTAGAGACATCAGTAGGGGCCGGGAGACTAACCCTGGTAATGCACTGAGCTAGAGACATCAGTAGGGGCCGGGCGACTAACCCTGGTAATGTACTGAGCTAGAGACATCAGTAGGGGCCGGGCGACTAACCCTGGTAATGCACTGAGCTAGAGACATCAGTAGGGGCCGGGCGACTAACCCTGGTAATGCACTGAGCTAGAGACATCAGTAGGGGCCGGGCGACTAACCCTGGTATGCACTGAGCTAGAAACATCAGTAGGGGCCGAGCGACTAACCCTGGTATGCACTGAGCTAGAGACATCAGTAAGGGCCGGGCGACTAACCCTGGTATGCACTGAGCTAGAGACATCAGTAGGGGCCGGGCGACTAACCCTGGTAATGCACTGAGCTAGAGACATCAGTAGGGGCCGGGCGACTAACCCTGGTATGCACTGAGCTAGAGACATCAGTAAGGGCCGGGCGACTAACCCTGGTATGCACTGAGCTAGAGACATCAGTAGGGGCCGGGCGACTAACCCTGGTATGCACTGAGCTAGAAACATCAGTAGGGGCCAGGCGACTAACCCTGGTATGCACTGAGCTAGAGACATCAGTAGGGGCCGGGCGACTAACCCTGGTAATGCACTGAGCTAGAGACATCAGTAGGGGCCGGGCGACTAACCCTGGTAATGCACTGAGCTAGAGACATCAGTAGGGGCCGGGCGACTAACCCTGGTAATGCACTGAGCTAGAGACATCAGTAGGGGCCGGGCGACTAACCCTGGTATGCACTGAGCTAGAAACATCAGTAGGGGCCGAGCGACTAACCCTGGTATGCACTGAGCTAGAGACATCAGTAAGGGCCGGGCGACTAACCCTGGTATGCACTGAGCTAGAGACATCAGTAGGGGCCGGGCGACTAACCCTGGTAATGCACTGAGCTAGAGACATCAGTAGGGGCCGGGCGACTAACCCTGGTATGCACTGAGCTAGAGACATCAGTAGGGGCCGGGCGACTAACCCTGGTATGCACTGAGCTAGAAACATCAGTAGGGGCCGGGCGACTAACCCTGGTATGCACTGAGCTAGAGACATCAGTAGGGGCCGGGCGACTAACCCTGGTAATGCACTGAGCTAGAGACATCAGTAGGGGCCGGGCGACTAACCCTGGTAATGCACTGAGCTAGAGACATCAGTAGGGGCCGGGCGACTAACCCTGGTAATGCACTGAGCTAGAGACATCAGTAGGGGCCGGGCGACTAACCCTGGTATGCACTGAGCTAGAAACATCAGTAGGGGCCGAGCGACTAACCCTGGTATGCACTGAGCTAGAGACATCAGTAAGGGCCGGGCGACTAACCCTGGTATGCACTGAGCTAGAGACATCAGTAGGGGCCGGGCGACTAACCCTGGTATTGCACTGAGCTAGAGACATCAGTAGGGGCCGGGCGACTAACACTGGTAATGCACTGAGCTAGAGACATCAGTAGGGGCCGGGCGACTAACCCTGGTATGCACTGAGCTAGAAACATCAGTTAGGGCCGAGCGACTAACCCTGGTATGCACTGAGCTAGAGACATCAGTAAGGGCCGGGCGACTAACCCTGGTATGCACTGAGCTAGAGACATCAGTAGGGGCCGGGCGACTAACCCTGGTAATGCACTGAGCTAGAGACATCAGTAAGGGCCGGGCGACTAACCCTGGTAAGCACTGAGCTAGAGACATCAGTAGGGGCCGGGCGACTAACCCTGGTATGCACTGAGCTAGAGACATCAGTAGGGGCCGGGCGACTAACCCTGGTAATGCACTGAGCTAGAGACATCAGTAAGGGCCGGGCGACTAACCCTGGTAATGCACTGAGCTAGAGACATCAGTAAGGGCCGGGCGACTAACCCTGGTATGAACTGAGCTAGAGACATCAGTAGGGGCCGGGCGACTAACCCTGGTATGCACTGAGCTAGAGACATCAGTAGGGGCCGGGCGACTAACCCTGGTATGCACTGAGCTAGAGACATCAGTAAGGGCCGGGCGACTAACCCTGGTATGCACTGAGCTAGAGACATCAGTAGGGGCCGGGCGACTAACCCTGGTAATGCACTGAGCTAGAGACATCAGTAAGGGCCGGGCGACTAACCCTGGTAATGCACTGAGCTAGAGACATCAGTAGGGGCCGGGCGACTAACCCTGGTAATGCACTGAGCTAGAGACATCAGTAGGGGCCGGGCGACTAACCCTGGTATGCACTGAGCTAGTGACATCAGTAGGGGCCGGGCGACTAACCCTGGTATGCACTGAGCTAGAGACATCAGTAGGGGCCGGGCGACTAACCCTGGTATGCAATGAGCTAGAGACATCAGTAGGGGCCGGGCGACTAACCCTGGTATGCACTGAGCTAGAGACATCAGTAGGGGCCGGGCGACTAACCCTGGTAATGCACTGAGCTAGAGACATCAGTAGGGGCCGGGCGACTAACCCTGGTATGCACTGAGCTAGAGACATCAGTAGGGGCCGGGCGACTAACCCTGGTAATGCACTGAGCTAGAGACATCAGTAGGGGCCGGGCGACTAACCCTGGTAATGCACTGAGCTAGAGACATCAGTAGGGGCCGGGCGACTAACCCTGGTAATGCACTGAGCTAGAGACATCAGTAGGGGCCGGGCGACTAACCCTGGTATGCACTGAGCTAGAGACATCAGTAGGGGCCGGGCGACTAACCCTGGTAATGCACTGAGCTAGAGACATCAGTAGGGGCCGGGCGACTAACCCTGGTAATGCACTGAGCTAGAGACATCAGTAGGGGCCGGGCGACTAACCCTGGTAATGCACTGAGCTAGAGACATCAGTAGGGGCCGGGCGACTAACCCTGGTAATGCACTGAGCTAGAGACATCAGTAGGGGCCGGGCGACTAACCCTGGTATGCACTGAGCTAGAAACATCAGTAGGGGCCGAGCGACTAACCCTGGTATGCACTGAGCTAGAGACATCAGTAAGGGCCGGGCGACTAACCCTGGTATGCACTGAGCTAGAGACATCAGTAGGGGCCGGGCGACTAACCCTGGTAATGCACTGAGCTAGAGACATCAGTAGGGGCCGGGCGACTAACCCTGGTATGCACTGAGCTAGAAACATCAGTAGGGGCCGAGCGACTAACCCTGGTATGCACTGAGCTAGAGACATCAGTAAGGGCCGGGCGACTAACCCTGGTATGCACTGAGCTAGAGACATCAGTAGGGGCCGGGCGACTAACCCTGGTAATGCACTGAGCTAGAGACATCAGTAAGGGCCAGGCGACTAACCCTGGTAATGCACTGAGCTAGAGACATCAGTAAGGGCCGGGCGACTAACCCTGGTAATGCACTGAGCTAGATACATCAGTAGGGGCCGGGCGACTAACCCTGGTATGCACTGAGCTAGAGACATCAGTAGGGGCCGGGCGACTAACCCTGGTAATGCACTGAGCTAGAGACATCAGTAGGGGCCGGGCGACTAACCCTGGTAATGCACTGAGCTAGAGACATCAGTAGGGGCCGGGCGACTAACCCTGGTATGCACTGAGCTAGAAACATCAGTAGGGGCCGAGCGACTAACCCTGGTATGCACTGAGCTAGAGACATCAGTAAGGGCTGGGCGACTAACCCTGGTATGCACTGAGCTAGAGACATCAGTAGGGGCCGAGCGACTAACCCTGGTATGCACTGAGCTAGAGACATCAGTAAGGGCCGGGCGACTAACCCTAGTATGCACTGAGCTAGAGACATCAGTAGGGGCCGGGCGACTAACCCTGGTAATGCACTGAGCTAGAGACATCAGTAAGGGCCGGGCGACTAACCCTGGTATGCACTGAGCTAGAGACATCAGTTGGGGCCGGGCGACTAACCCTGGTATGCACTGAGCTAGAGACATCAGTAGGGGCCGGGCGACTAACCCTGGTATGCACTGAGCTAGAGACATCAGTAGGGGCCGGGCGACTAACCCTGGTATGCACTGAGCTAGAGACATCAGTAGGGGCCGGGCGACTAACCCTGGTATGCACTGAGCTAGAGACATCAGTAGGGGCCGGGCGACTAACCCTGGTATGCACTGAGCTAGAGACATCAGTAGGGGCCGGGCGACTAACCCTGGTAATGCACTGAGCTAGAGACATCAGTAGGGGCCGGGCGACTAACCCTGGTATGCACTGAGGTAGAGACATCAGTAGGGGCCGGGCGACTAACCCTGGTATGCACTGAGCTAGAGACATCAGTAGGGGCTGGGCGACTAACCCTGGTATGCACTGAGCTAGAGACATCAGTAGGGGCTGGGCGACTAACCCTGGTATGCACTGAGCTAGAGACATCAGTAGGGGCCGGGCGACTAACCCTGGTATGCACTGAGCTAGAGACATCAGTAGGGGCCGGGCGACTAACCCTGGTATACACTGAGCTAGAGACATCAGTAGGGGCCGGGCGACTAACCCTGGTATGCACTGAGGTAGAAACATCAGTAGGGGCCGGGCGACTAACCCTGGTATGCACTGAGCTAGAAACATCAGAAGGGGCCGGGCGAGTAACCCTGGTATGCACTGAGCTAGAGACATCAGTAAGGGCCGGGCGACTAACCCTGGTATGCACTGAGCTAGAGACATCAGTAAGGGCCGGGCGACTAACCCTGGTATGCACTGAGCTAGAGACATCAGTAAGGGCCGGGCGACTAACCCTGGTAATGCACTGAGCTAGAAACATCAGTAAGGGCCGGGCGACTAACCCTGGTAATGCACTGAGCTAGAGACATCAGTAAGGGCCGGGCGACTAACCCTGGTATGCACTGAGCTAGAGACATCAGTAGGGGCCGGGCGAATAACCCTGGTATGCACTGAGCTAGAGACATCAGTAAGGGCCGGGCGACTAACCCTGGTAATGCACTGAGCTAGAGACATCAGTAGGGGCCGGGCGACTAACCCTGGTATGCACTGAGCTAGAGACATCAGTAGGGGCCGGGCGACTAACCCTGGTATGCACTGAGCTAGAGTCATCAATAGGGGCCGGGCGACTAACCCTGGTATGCACTGAGCTAGAGACATCAGTAAGGGCCCGGCGACTAACCCTGGTATGCACTGAGCTAGAGACATCAGTAGGGGCCGGGCGACTAACCCTGGTAATGCACTGAGCTAGAGACATCAGTAGGGGCCGGGCGACTAACCCTGGTATGCACTGAGCTAGAAACATCAGTAGGGGCCGAGCGACTAACCCTGGTATGCACTGAGCTAGAGACATCAGTAAGGGCCGGGCGACTAACCCTGGTATGCACTGAGCTAGAGACATCAGTAGGGGCCGGGCGACTAACCCTGGTAATGCACTGAGCTAGAGACATCAGTAGGGGCCGGGCGACTAACCCTGGTATGCACTGAGCTAGAAACATCAGTAGGGGCCGAGCGACTAACCCTGGTATGCACTGAGCTAGAGACATCAGTAAGGGCCGGGCGACTAACCCTGGTATGCACTGAGCTAGAGACATCAGTAGGGGCCGGGCGTCTAACCCTGGTAATGCACTGAGCTAGAGACATCAGTAAGGGCCGGGCGACTAACCCTGGTATGCACTGAGCTAGAGACATCAGTAGGGGCCGGGCGACTAACCCTGGTATGCACTGAGCTAGAGACATCAGTAGGGGCCGGGCGACTAACCCTGGTAATGCACTGAGCTAGAGACATCAGTAAGGGCCGGGCGACTAACCCTGGTAATGCACTGAGCTAGAGACATCAGTAGGGGCCGGGCGACTAACCCTGGTATGCACTGAGCTAGAGACATCAGTAGGGGCCGGGCGACTAACCCTGGTAATGCACTGAGCTAGAGACATCAGTAGGGGCCGGGCGACTAACCCTGGTAATGCACTGAGCTAGAGACATCAGTAGGGGCCGGGCGACTAACCCTGGTATGCACTGAGCTAGAAACATCAGTAGAGGCCGAGCGACTAACCCTGGTATGCACTGAGCTAGAGACATCAGTAAGGGCCGGGCGACTAACCCTGGTATGCACTGAGCTAGAAACATCAGTAGGGGCCGGGCGACTAACCCTGGTAATGCACTGAGCTAGAGACATCAGTAAGGGCCGGGCGACTAACCCTGGTATGCACTGAGCTAGAGACATCAGTAGGGGCCGGGCGACTAACCCTGGTAATGCACTGAGCTAGAGACATCAGTAGGGGCCGGGCGACTAACCCTGGTAATGCACTGAGCTAGAGACATCAGTAGGGGCCGGGCGACTAACCCTGGTAATGCACTGAGCTAGAGACATCAGTAGGGGCCGGGCGACTAACCCTGGTATGCACTGAGCTAGAAACATCAGTAGGGGCCGAGCGACTAACCCTGGTATGCACTGAGCTAGAGACATCAGTAAGGGCCGGGCGACTAACCCTGGTATGCACTGAGCTAGAGACATCAGTAGGGGCCGGGCGACTAACCCTGGTAATGCACTGAGCTAGAGACATCAGTAGGGGCCGGGCGACTAACCCTGGTATGCACTGAGCTAGAAACATCAGTAGGGGCCGAGCGACTAACCCTGGTATGCACTGAGCTAGAGACATCAGTAAGGGCCGGGCGACTAACCCTGGTATGCACTGAGCTAGAGACATCAGTAGGGGCCGGGCGACTAACCCTGGTAATGCACTGAGCTAGAGACATCAGTAAGGGCCAGGCGACTAACCCTGGTAATGCACTGAGCTAGAGACATCAGTAAGGGCCGGGCGACTAACCCTGGTAATGCACTGAGCTAGATACATCAGTAGGGGCCGGGCGACTAACCCTGGTATGCACTGAGCTAGAGACATCAGTAGGGGCCGGGCGACTAACCCTGGTAATGCACTGAGCTAGAGACATCAGTAGGGGCCGGGCGACTAACCCTGGTAATGCACTGAGCTAGAGACATCAGTAGGGGCCGGGCGACTAACCCTGGTATGCACTGAGCTGGAAACATCAGTAGGGGCCGAGCGACTAACCCTGGTATGCACTGAGCTAGAGACATCAGTAAGGGCTGGGCGACTAACCCTGGTATGCACTGAGCTAGAGACATCAGTAGGGGCCGAGCGACTAACCCTGGTATGCACTGAGCTAGAGACATCAGTAAGGGCCGGGCGACTAACCCTAGTATGCACTGAGCTAGAGACATCAGTAGGGGCCGGGCGACTAACCCTGGTAATGCACTGAGCTAGAGACATCAGTAAGGGCCGGGCGACTAACCCTGGTATGCACTGAGCTAGAGACATCAGTAGGGGCCGGGCGACTAACCCTGGTATGCACTGAGCTAGAGACATCAGTAGGGGCCGGGCGACTAACCCTGGTATGCACTGAGCTAGAGACATCAGTAGGGGCCGGGCGACTAACCCTGGTATGCACTGAGCTAGAGACATCAGTAGGGGCCGGGCGACTAACCCTGGTATGCACTGAGCTAGAGACATCAGTAGGGGCCGGGCGACTAACCCTGGTATGCACTGAGCTAGAGACATCAGTAGGGGCCGGGCGACTAACCCTGGTAATGCACTGAGCTAGAGACATCTGTAGGGGCCGGGCGACTAACCCTGGTATGCACTGAGCTAGAGACATCAGTAGGGGCCGGGCGACTAACCCTGGTATGCACTGAGCTAGAGACATCAGTAGGGGCCGGGCGACTAACCCTGGTATGCACTGAGCTAGAGACATCAGTAGGGGCTGGGCGACTAACCCTGGTATGCACTGAGCTAGAGACATCAGTAGGGGCCGGGCGACTAACCCTGGTATGCACTGAGCTAGAGACATCAGTAGGGGCCGGGCGACTAACCCTGGTATGCACTGAGCTAGAGACATCAGTAGGGGCCGGGCGACTAACCCTGGTATGCACTGAGCTAGAAACATCAGTAGGGGCCGGGCGACTAACCCTGGTATGCACTGAGCTAGAAACATCAGTAGGGGCCGGGCGAGTAACCCTGGTATGCACTGAGCTAGAGACATCAGTAAGGGCCGGGCGACTAACCCTGGTATGCACTGAGCTAGAGACATCAGTAAGGGCCAGGCGACTAACCCTGGTATGCACTGAGCTAGAGACATCAGTAAGGGCCGGGCGACTAACCGTGGTAATGCACTGAGCTAGAAACATCAGTAAGGGCCGGGCGACTAACCCTGGTAATGCACTGAGCTAGAGACATCAGTAAGGGCCGGGCGACTAACCCTGGTATGCACTGAGCTAGAGTCATCAATAGGGGCCGGGCGACTAACCCTGGTATGCACTGAGCTAGAGACATCAGTAAGGGCCGGGCGACTAACCCTGGTATGCACTGAGCTAGAGACATCAGTAGGGGCCGGGCGACTAACCCTGGTAATGCACTGAGCTAGAGACATCAGTAAGGGCCGGGCGACTAACCCTGGTATGCACTGAGCTAGAGACATCAGTAGTGGCCGGGCGACTAACCCTGGTATGCACTGAGCTAGAGACATCAGTAGGGGCCGGGCGACTAACCCTGGTAATGCACTGAGCTAGAGACATCAGTAGGGGCCGGGCGACTAACCCTGGTATGCACTGAGCTAGAGACATCAGTAGGGGCCGGGCGACTAACCCTGGTAATGCACTGAGCTAGAGACATCAGTAGGGGCCGGGCGACTAACCCTGGTAATGCACTGAGCTAGAGACATCAGTAGGGGCCGGGCGACTAACCCTGGTATGCACTGAGCTAGAAACATCAGTAGAGGCCGAGCGACTAACCCTGGTATGCACTGAGCTAGAGACATCAGTAAGGGCCGGGCGACTAACCCTGGTATGCACTGAGCTAGAGACATCAGTAGGGGCCGGGCGACTAACCCTGGTAATGCACTGAGCTAGAGACATCAGTAAGGGCCGGGCGACTAACCCTGGTATGCACTGAGCTAGAGACATCAGTAGTGGCCGGGCGACTAACCCTGGTATGCACTGAGCTAGAGACATCAGTAGGGGCCGGGCGACTAACCCTGGTAATGCACTGAGCTAGAGACATCAGTAGGGGCCGGGCGACTAACCCTGGTAATGCACTGAGCTAGAGACATCAGTAGGGGCCGGGCGACTAACCCTGGTATGCACTGAGCTAGAAACATCAGTAGGGGCCGAGCGACTAACCCTGGTATGCACTGAGCTAGAGACATCAGTAAGGGCCGGGCGACTAACCCTGGTATGCACTGAGCTAGAGACATCAGTAGGGGCCGGGCGACTAACCCTGGTAATGCACTGAGCTAGAGACATCAGTAAGGGCCGGGCGACTAACCCTGGTATGCACTGAGCTAGAGACATCAGTAGGGGCCGGGCGACTAACCCTGGTATGCACTGAGCTAGAGACATCAGTAGGGGCCGGGCGACTAACCCTGGTATGCACTGAGCTAGAGACATCAGTAGGGGCCGGGCGACTAACCCTGGTATGCACTGAGCTAGAGACATCAGTAGGGGCCGGGCGACTAACCCTGGTATGCACTGAGCTAGAGACATCAGTAGGGGCCGGGCGACTAACCCTGGTATGCACTGAGCTAGAGACATCAGTAGGGGCCGGGCGACTAACCCTGGTAATGCACTGAGCTAGAGACATCAGTAGGGGCCGGGCGACTAACCCTGGTACGCACTGAGCTAGAGACATCAGTAGGGGCCGGGCGACTAACCCTGGTATGCACTGAGCTAGAGACATCAGTAGGGGCCGGGCGACTAACCCTGGTATGCACTGAGCTAGAGACATCAGTAGGGGCCGGGCGACTAACCCTGGTATGCACTGAGCTAGAGACATCAGTAGGGGCCGGGCGACTAACCCTGGTAATGCACTGAGCTAGAGACATCAGTAGGGGCCGGGCGACTAACCCTGGTAATGCACTGAGCTAGAGACATCAGTAGGGGCCGGGCGACTAACCCTGGTATGCACTGAGCTAGAAACATCAGTAGAGGCCGAGCGACTAACCCTGGTATGCACTGAGCTAGAGACATCAGTAAGGGCCGGGCGACTAACCCTGGTATGCACTGAGCTAGAGACATCAGTAGGGGCCGGGCGACTAACCCTGGTAATGCACTGAGCTAGAGACATCAGTAGGGGCCGGGCGACTAACCCTGGTATGCACTGAGCTAGAGACATCAGTAGTGGCCGGGCGACTAACCCTGGTATGCACTGAGCTAGAGACATCAGTAGGGGCCGGGCGACTAACCCTGGTAATGCACTGAGCTAGAGACATCAGTAGGGGCCGGGCGACTAACCCTGGTAATGCACTGAGCTAGAGACATCAGTAGGGGCCGGGCGACTAACCCTGGTATGCACTGAGCTAGAAACATCAGTAGGGGCCGAGCGACTAACCCTGGTATGCACTGAGCTAGAGACATCAGTAAGGGCCGGGCGACTAACCCTGGTATGCACTGAGCTAGAGACATCAGTAGGGGCCGGGCGACTAACCCTGGTAATGCACTGAGCTAGAGACATCAGTAAGGGCCGGGCGACTAACCCTGGTATGCACTGAGCTAGAGACATCAGTAGGGGCCGGGCGACTAACCCTGGTATGCACTGAGCTAGAGACATCAGTAGGGGCCGGGCGACTAACCCTGGTATGCACTGAGCTAGAGACATCAGTAGGGGCCGGGCGACTAACCCTGGTATGCACTGAGCTAGAGACATCAGTAGGGGCCGGGCGACTAACCCTGGTATGCACTGAGCTAGAGACATCAGTAGGGGCCGGGCGACTAACCCTGGTATGCACTGAGCTAGAGACATCAGTAGGGGCCGGGCGACTAACCCTGGTAATGCACTGAGCTAGAGACATCAGTAGGGGCCGGGCGACTAACCCTGGTACGCACTGAGCTAGAGACATCAGTAGGGGCCGGGCGACTAACCCTGGTATGCACTGAGCTAGAGACATCAGTAGGGGCCGGGCGACTAACCCTGGTATGCACTGAGCTAGAGACATCAGTAGGGGCTGGGCGACTAACCCTGGTATGCACTGAGCTAGAGACATCAGTAGGGGCCGGGCGACTAACCCTGGTATGCACTGAGCTAGAGACATCAGTAGGGGCCGGGCGACTAACCCTGGTATGCACTGAGCTAGAGACATCAGTAGGGGCCGGGCGACTAACCCTGGTATGCACTGAGCTAGAGACATCAGTAAGGGCTGTGCGACTAACCCTGGTATGCACTGAGCTAGAGACATCAGTAGGGGCCGGGCGACTAACCCTGGTATGCACTGAGCTAGAGACATCAGTAGGGGCCGGGCGACTAACCCTGGTAATGCACTGAGCTAGAAACATCAGTAAGGGCCGGGCGACTAACCCTGGTAATGCACTGAGCTAGAGACATCAGTAGGGGCCGGGCGACTAACCCTGGTAATGCACTGAGCTAGAGACATCAGTAGGGGCCGGGCGACTAACCCTGGTAATGCACTGAGCTAGAGACATCAGTAGGGGCCGGGCGACTAACCCTGGTAATGCACTGAGCTAGAGACATTAGTAGGGGCCGGGCGACTAACCCTGGTATGCACTGAGCTAGAAACATCAGTAGGGGCCGGGCGACTAACCCTGGTATGCACTGAACTAGAAACATCAGTAGGGGCCGGGCGACTAACCCTGGTAATGCACTGAGCTAGAGAACATCAGTAGGGGCCGGGCGACTAACCCTGGTAATGCACTGAGCTAGAGACATCAGTAGGGGTCGGGCGACTAACCCTGGTATGCACTGAGCTAGAGACATCAGTAGGGGCCGGGCGACTAACCCTGGTATGCACTGAGCTAGAGACATCAGTAGGGGCCGGGCGACTAACCCTGGTATGCACTGAGCTAGAGACATCAGTAGGGGCCGGGCGACTAACCCTGGTAATGCACTGAGCTAGAAACATCAGTAAGGGCCGGGCGACTAACCCTGGTAATGCACTGAGCTAGAAACATCAGTAGGGAAACATCAGTAGGGGCCGGGCGACTAACCCTAGTATGCACTGAGCTAGAGACATCAGTAGGGGCCGGGCGACTAACCCTGGTAATGCACTGAGCTAGAGACATCAGTAAGGGCCGGGCGACTAACCCTGGTATGCACTGAGCTAGAGACATCAGTAGGGGCCGGGCGACTAACCCTGGTATGCACTGAGCTAGAGACATCAGTAGGGGCCGGGCGACTAACCCTGGTATGCACTGAGCTAGAGACATCAGTAGGGGCCGGGCGACTAACCCTGGTATGCACTGAGCTAGAGACATCAGTAGGGGCCGGGCGACTAACCCTGGTATGCACTGAGCTAGAGACATCAGTAGGGGCCGGGCGACTAACCCTGGTAATGCACTGAGCTAGAGACATCAGTAGGGGCCGGGCGACTAACCCTGGTATGCACTGAGCTAGAGACATCAGTAGGGGCCGGGCGACTAACCCTGGTATGCACTGAGCTAGAGACATCAGTAGGGGCCGGGCGACTAACCCTGGTATGCACTGAGCTAGAGACATCAGTAGGGGCCGGGCGACTAACCCTGGTATGCACTGAGCTAGAGACATCAGTAGGGGCCGGGCGACTAACCCTGGTATGCACTGAGCTAGAGACATCAGTAGGGGCCGGGCGACTAACCCTGGTATGCACTGAGCTAGAGACATCAGTAGGGGCCGGGCGACTAACCCTGGTATGCACTGAGCTAGAGACATCAGTAGGGGCCGGGCGACTAACCCTGGTAATGCACTGAGCTAGAAACATCAGTAAGGGCCGGGCGACTAACCCTGGTAATGCACTGAGCTAGAGACATCAGTAGGGGCCGGGCGACTAACCCTGGTAATGCACTGAGCTAGAGACATCAGTAGGGGCCGGGCGACTAACCCTGGTAATGCACTGAGCTGGAGACATCAGTAGGGGCCGGGCGACTAACCCTGGTATGCACTGAGCTAGAAACATCAGTAGGGGCCGGGCGACTAACCCTGGTATGCACTGAGCTAGAAACATCAGTAGGGGCCGGGCGACTAACCCTGGTAATGCACTGAGCTAGAAACATCAGTAGGGGCCGGGCGACTAACCCTGGTATGCACTGAGCTAGAAACATCAGTAGGGGCCGGGCGACTAACCCTGGTATGCACTAAGGTAGAGACATCAGTAGGGGCCGGGCGACTAACACTGGTATGCACTGAGCTAGAGACATCAGTAGGGGCCGGGCGACTAACCCTGGTATGCACTGTGCTAGAGACATCAGTAGGGGCCGGGCGACTAACCCTGGTATGCACTGAGCTAGAGACATCAGTAGGGGCCGGGCGACTAACCCTGGTATGCACTGAGCTAGAGACATCAGTAGGGGCCGGGCGACTAACCCTGGTAATGCACTGAGCTAGAAACATCAGTAAGGGCCGGGCGACTAACCCTGGTAATGCACTGAGCTAGAAACTTCAGTAGGGGCCGGGCGACTAACCCTGGTATGCACTGAGCTAGAAACATCAGTAGGGGCCGGGCGACTAACCCTGGTAATGCACTGAGCTAGAAACATCAGTAGGGGCAGGGCGACTAACCCTGGTATGCACTGAGCTAGAAACATCAGTAGGGGCCGGGCGACTAACCCTGGTATGCACTGAGCTAGAGACATCAGTAGGGGCCGGGCGACTAACCCTGGTATGCACTGAGCTAGAGACATCAGTAGGGGTCGGGCGACTAACCCTGGTATGCACTGAGCTAGAGACATCAGTAGGGGCCGGGCGACTAACCCTGGTAATGCACTGAGCTAGAGACATCAGTAGGGGCCGGGCGACTAACCCTGGTATGCACTGAGCTAGAAACATCAGTAGGGGCCGAGCGACTAACCCTGGTATGCACTGAGCTAGAGACATCAGTAAGGGCCGGGCGACTAACCCTGGTATGCACTGAGCTAGAGACATCAGTAGGGGCCGGGCGACTAACCCTGGTATGCACTGAGCTAGAGACATCAGTAGGGGCCGGGCGACTAACCCTGGTATGCACTGAGCTAGAGACATCAGTAGGGGCCGGGCGACTAACCCTGGTATGCACTGAGCTAGAGACATCAGTAGGGGCCGGGCGACTAACCCTGGTATGCACTGAGCTAGAGACATCAGTAGGGGCCGGGCGACTAACCCTGGTATGCACTGAGCTAGAGACATCAGTAGGGGCCGGGCGACTAACCCTGGTATGCACTGAGCTAGAGACATCAGTAGGGGCCGGGCGACTAACCCTGGTAATGCATTGAGCTAGAGACATCAGTAGGGGCCGGGCGACTAACCCTGGTATGCACTGAGCTAGAGACATCAGTAGGGGCCGGGCGACTAACCCTGGTATGCACTGAGCTAGAGACATCAGTAGGGGCCAGGCGACTAACCCTGGTATGCACTGAGCTAGAGACATCAGTAGGGGCCGGGCGACTAACCCTGGTATGCACTGAGCTAGAGACATCAGTAGGGGCCGGGCGACTAACCCTGGTATGCACTGAGCTAGAAACATCAGTAGGGGCCGGGCGACTAACCCTGGTAATGCACTGAGCTAGAAACATCAGTAGGGGCCGGGCGACTAACCCTGGTATGCACTGAGCTAGAAACATCAGTAGGGGCCGTGCGACTAACCCTGGTATGCACTGAGCTAGAGACATCAGTAGGGGCCGGGCGACTAACCCTGGTATGCACTGAGCTAGAGACATCAGTAGGGGCCGGGCGACTAACCCTGGTATGCACTGAGCTAGAGACATCAGTAGGGGCCGGGCGACTAACCCTGGTAATGCACTGAGCTAGAGACATCAGTAGGGGCCGGGCGACTAACCCTGGTATGCACTGAGCTAGAAACATCAGTAGGGGCCGAGCGACTAACCCTGGTATGCACTGAGCTAGAGACATCAGTAAGGGCCGGGCGACTAACCCTGGTATGCACTGAGCTAGAGACATCAGTAGGGGCCGGGCGACTAACCCTGGTAATGCACTGAGCTAGAGACATCAGTAAGGGCCGGGCGACTAACCCTGGTATGCACTGAGCTAGAGACATCAGTAGGGGCCGGGCGACTAACCCTGGTATGCACTGAGCTAGAGACATCAGTAGGGGCCGGGCGACTAACCCTGGTATGCACTGAGCTAGAGACATCAGTAGGGGCCGGGCGACTAACCCTGGTATGCACTGAGCTAGAGACATCAGTAGGGGCCGGGCGACTAACCCTGGTATGCACTGAGCTAGAGACATCAGTAGGGGCCGGGCGACTAACCCTGGTAATGCACTGAGCTAGAGACATCAGTAGGGGCCGGGCGACTAACCCTGGTATGCACTGAGCTAGAGACATCAGTAGGGGCCGGGCGACTAACCCTGGTATGCACTGAGCTAGAGACATCAGTAGGGGCCGGGCGACTAACCCTGGTATGCACTGAGCTAGAGACATCAGTAGGGGCCGGGCGACTAACCCTGGTATGCACTGAGCTAGAGACATCAGTAGGGGCCGGGCGACTAACCCTGGTATGCACTGAGCTAGAGACATCAGTAGGGGCCGGGCGACTAACCCTGGTAATGCACTGAGCTAGAGACATCAGTAGGGGCCGGGCGACTAACCCTGGTAATGCACTGAGCTAGAGACATCAGTAGGGGCCGGGCGACTAACCCTGGTATGCACTGAGCTAGAAACATCAGTAGGGGCCGGGCGACTAACCCTGGTATGCACTGAGCTAGAGACATCAGTAGGGGCCGGGCGACTAACCCTGGTATGCACTGAGCTAGAGACATCAGTAGGGGCCGGGCGACTAACCCTGGTATGCACTGAGCTAGAGACATCAGTAGGGGCCGGGCGACTAACCCTGGTAATGCACTGAGCTAGAGACATCAGTAGGGGCCGGGCGACTAACCCTGGTATGCACTGAGCTAGAGACATCAGTAGGGGCCGGGCGACTAACCCTGGTATGCACTGAGCTAGAGACATCAGTAAGGGCCGGGCGACTAACCCTGGTATGCACTGAGCTAGAGACATCAGTAGGGGCCGGGCGACTAACCCTGGTATGCACTGAGCTAGAGACATCAGTAGGGGCCGGGCGACTAACCCTGGTATGCACTGAGCTAGAGACATCAGTAGGGGCCGGGCGACTAACCCTGGTATGCACTGAGCTAGAGACATCAGTAGGGGCCGGGCGACTAACCCTGGTATGCACTGAGCTAGAGACATCAGTAAGGGCCGGGCGACTAACCCTGGTATGCACTGAGCTAGAGACATCAGTAGGGGCCGGGCGACTAACCCTGGTATGCACTGAGCTAGAGACATCAGTAGGGGCCGGGCGACTAACCCTGGTAATGCACTGAGCTAGAAACATCAGTAAGGGCCGGGCGACTAACCCTGGTAATGCACTGAGCTAGAGACATCAGTAGGGGCCGGGCGACTAACCCTGGTAATGCACTGAGCTAGAGACATCAGTAGGGGCCGGGCGACTAACCCTGGTAATGCACTGAGCTAGAGACATCAGTAGGGGCCGGGCGACTAACCCTGGTAATGCACTGAGCTAGAGACATTAGTAGGGGCCGGGCGACTAACCCTGGTATGCACTGAGCTAGAAACATCAGTAGGGGCCGGGCGACTAACCCTGGTATGCACTGAGCTAGAAACATCAGTAGGGGCCGGGCGACTAACCCTGGTAATGCACTGAGCTAGAGACATCAGTAGGGGCCGGGCGACTAACCCTGGTAATGCACTGAGCTAGAGACATCAGTAGGGGCCGGGCGACTAACCCTGGTATGCACTGAGCTAGAGACATCAGTAGGGGCCGGGCGACTAACCCTGGTATGCACTGAGCTAGAGACATCAGTAGGGGCCGGGCGACTAACCCTGGTATGCACTGAGCTAGAGACATCAGTAGGGGCCGGGCGACTAACCCTGGTAATGCACTGAGCTAGAAACATCAGTAAGGGCCGGGCGACTAACCCTGGTAATGCACTGAGCTAGAAACATCAGTAGGGGCCGGGCGACTAACCCTGGTATGCACTGAGCTAGAGACATCAGTAGGGGCCGGGCGACTAACCCTGGTAATGCACTGAGCTAGAGACATCAGTAGGGGCCGGGCGACTAACCCTGGTATGCACTGAGCTAGAGACATCAGTAGGGGCCGGGCGACTAACCCTGGTATGCACTGAGCTAGAGACATCAGTAGGGGCCGGGCGACTAACCCTGGTATGCACTGAGCTAGAGACATCAGTAGGGGCCGGGCGACTAACCCTGGTATGCACTGAGCTAGAGACATCAGTAGGGGCCGGGCGACTAACCCTGGTATGCACTGAGCTAGAGACATCAGTAGGGGCCGGGCGACTAACCCTGGTATGCACTGAGCTAGAGACATCAGTAGGGGCCGGGCGACTAACCCTGGTATGCACTGAGCTAGAGACATCAGTAGGGGCCGGGCGACTAACCCTGGTATGCACTGAGCTAGAGACATCAGTAGGGGCCGGGCGACTAACCCTGGTATGCACTGAGCTAGAGACATCAGTAGGGGCCGGGCGACTAACCCTGGTATGCACTGAGCTAGAGACATCAGTAGGGGCCGGGCGACTAACCCTGGTATGCACTGAGCTAGAGACATCAGTAGGGGCCGGGCGACTAACCCTGGTATGCACTGAGCTAGAGACATCAGTAGGGGCCGGGCGACTAACCCTGGTATGCACTGAGCTAGAGACATCAGTAGGGGCCGGGCGACTAACCCTGGTAATGCACTGAGCTAGAAACATCAGTAAGGGCCGGGCGACTAACCCTGGTAATGCACTGAGCTAGAGACATCAGTAGGGGCCGGGCGACTAACCCTGGTAATGCACTGAGCTAGAGACATCAGTAGGGGCCGGGCGACTAACCCTGGTAATGCACTGAGCTAGAGACATCAGTAGGGGCCGGGCGACTAACCCTGGTATGCACTGAGCTAGAAACATCAGTAGGGGCCGGGCGACTAACCCTGGTATGCACTGAGCTAGAAACATCAGTAGGGGCCGGGCGACTAACCCTGGTAATGCACTGAGCTAGAAACATCAGTAGGGGCCGGGCGACTAACCCTGGTATGCACTGAGCTAGAAACATCAGTAGGGGCCGGGCGACTAACCCTGGTATGCACTGAGCTAGAGACATCAGTAGGGGCCGGGCGACTAACCCTGGTATGCACTGAGCTAGAGACATCAGTAGGGGCCGGGCGACTAACCCTGGTATGCACTGAGCTAGAGACATCAGTAGGGGCCGGGCGACTAACCCTGGTATGCACTGAGCTAGAGACATCAGTAGGGGCCGGGCGACTAACCCTGGTATGCACTGAGCTAGAGACATCAGTAGGGGCCGGGCGACTAACCCTGGTAATGCACTGAGCTAGAAACATCAGTAAGGGCCGGGCGACTAACCCTGGTAATGCACTGAGCTAGAAACATCAGTAGGGGCCGGGCGACTAACCCTGGTATGCACTGAGCTAGAAACATCAGTAGGGGCCGGGCGACTAACCCTGGTAATGCACTGAGCTAGAAACATCAGTAGGGGCCGGGCGACTAACCCTGGTATGCACTGAGCTAGAAACATCAGTAGGGGCCGGGCGACTAACCCTGGTATGCACTGAGCTAGAGACATCAGTAGGGGCCGGGCGACTAACCCTGGTATGCACTGAGCTAGAGACATCAGTAGGGGCCGGGCGACTAACCCTGGTATGCACTGAGCTAGAGACATCAGTAGGGGCCGGGCGACTAACCCTGGTAATGCACTGAGCTAGAGACATCAGTAGGGGCCGGGCGACTAACCCTGGTATGCACTGAGCTAGAGACATCAGTAGGGGCCGGGCGACTAACCCTGGTATGCACTGAGCTAGAGACATCAGTAGGGGCCGGGCGACTAACCCTGGTATGCACTGAGCTAGAGACATCAGTAGGGGCCGGGCGACTAACCCTGGTATGCACTGAGCTAGAGACATCAGTAGGGGCCGGGCGACTAACCCTGGTATGCACTGAGCTAGAGACATCAGTAGGGGCCGGGCGACTAACCCTGGTATGCACTGAGCTAGAGACATCAGTAGGGGCCGGGCGACTAACCCTGGTATGCACTGAGCTAGAGACATCAGTAGGGGCCGGGCGACTAACCCTGGTATGCACTGAGCTAGAGACATCAGTAGGGGCCGGGCGACTAACCCTGGTATGCACTGAGCTAGAGACATCAGTAGGGGCCGGGCGACTAACCCTGGTAATGCACTGAGCTAGAGACATCAGTAGGGGCCGGGCGACTAACCCTGGTATGCACTGAGCTAGAGACATCAGTAGGGGCCGGGCGACTAACCCTGGTATGCACTGAGCTAGAGACATCAGTAGGGGCCGGGCGACTAACCCTGGTATGCACTGAGCTAGAGACATCAGTAGGGGCCGGGCGACTAACCCTGGTATGCACTGAGCTAGAGACATCAGTAGGGGCCGGGCGACTAACCCTGGTATGCACTGAGCTAGAAACATCAGTAGGGGCCGGGCGACTAACCCTGGTAATGCACTGAGCTAGAAACATCAGTAGGGGCCGGGCGACTAACCCTGGTATGCACTGAGCTAGAAACATCAGTAGGGGCCGGGCGACTAACCCTGGTATGCACTGAGCTAGAGACATCAGTAGGGGCCGGGCGACTAACCCTGGTATGCACTGAGCTAGAGACATCAGTAGGGGCCGGGCGACTAACCCTGGTATGCACTGAGCTAGAGACATCAGTAGGGGCCGGGCGACTAACCCTGGTAATGCACTGAGCTAGAGACATCAGTAGGGGCCGGGCGACTAACCCTGGTATGCACTGAGCTAGAAACATCAGTAGGGGCCGGGCGACTAACCCTGGTATGCACTGAGCTAGAGACATCAGTAGGGGCCGGGCGACTAACCCTGGTATGCACTGAGCTAGAGACATCAGTAGGGGCCGGGCGACTAACCCTGGTAATGCACTGAGCTAGAGACATCAGTAAGGGCCGGGCGACTAACCCTGGTATGCACTGAGCTAGAGACATCAGTAGGGGCCGGGCGACTAACCCTGGTATGCACTGAGCTAGAGACATCAGTAGGGGCCGGGCGACTAACCCTGGTATGCACTGAGCTAGAGACATCAGTAGGGGCCGGGCGACTAACCCTGGTATGCACTGAGCTAGAGACATCAGTAGGGGCCGGGCGACTAACCCTGGTATGCACTGAGCTAGAGACATCAGTAGGGGCCGGGCGACTAACCCTGGTAATGCACTGAGCTAGAGACATCAGTAGGGGCCGGGCGACTAACCCTGGTAATGCACTGAGCTAGAGACATCAGTAGGGGCCGGGCGACTAACCCTGGTATGCACTGAGCTAGAGACATCAGTAGGGGCCGGGCGACTAACCCTGGTATGCACTGAGCTAGAGACATCAGTAGGGGCCGGGCGACTAACCCTGGTATGCACTGAGCTAGAGACATCAGTAGGGGCCGGGCGACTAACCCTGGTAATGCACTGAGCTAGAGACATCAGTAGGGGCCGGGCGACTAACCCTGGTAATGCACTGAGCTAGAGACATCAGTAGGGGCCGGGCGACTAACCCTGGTAATGCACTGAGCTAGAGACATCAGTAGGGGCCGGGCGACTAACCCTGGTATGCACTGAGCTAGAAACATCAGTAGGGGCCGGGCGACTAACCCTGGTATGCACTGAGCTAGAGACATCAGTAGGGGCCGGGCGACTAACCCTGGTATGCACTGAGCTAGAGACATCAGTAGGGGCCGGGCGACTAACCCTGGTAATGCACTGAGCTAGAGACATCAGTAGGGGCCGGGCGACTAACCCTGGTAATGCACTGAGCTAGAGACATCAGTAGGGGCCGGGCGACTAACCCTGGTATGCACTGAGCTAGAAACATCAGTAGGGGCCGAGCGACTAACCCTGGTATGCACTGAGCTAGAGACATCAGTAAGGGCCGGGCGACTAACCCTGGTATGCACTGAGCTAGAGACATCAGTAGGGGCCGGGCGACTAACCCTGGTAATGCACTGAGCTAGAGACATCAGTAGGGGCCGGGCGACTAACCCTGGTATGCACTGAGCTAGAGACATCAGTAGGGGCCGGGCGACTAACCCTGGTATGCACTGAGCTAGAGACATCAGTAGGGGCCGGGCGACTAACCCTGGTATGCACTGAGCTAGAGACATCAGTAGGGGCCGGGCGACTAACCCTGGTATGCACTGAGCTAGAGACATCAGTAGGGAACATCAGTAGGGCCGGGCGACTAACCCTGGTATGCACTGAGCTAGAGACATCAGTAGGGGCCGGGCGACTAACCCTGGTAATGCACTGAGCTAGAGACATCAGTAGGGGCCGGGCGACTAACCCTGGTATGCACTGAGCTAGAGACATCAGTAGGGGCCGGGCGACTAACCCTGGTATGCACTGAGCTAGAGACATCAGTAGGGGCCGGGCGACTAACCCTGGTATGCACTGAGCTAGAGACATCAGTAGGGGCCGGGCGACTAACCCTGGTATGCACTGAGCTAGAGACATCAGTAGGGGCCGGGCGACTAACCCTGGTATGCACTGAGCTAGAGACATCAGTAGGGGCCGGGCGACTAACCCTGGTATGCACTGAGCTAGAGACATCAGTAGGGGCCGGGCGACTAACCCTGGTATGCACTGAGCTAGAGACATCAGTAGGGGCCGGGCGACTAACCCTGGTATGCACTGAGCTAGAGACATCAGTAGGGGCCGGGCGACTAACCCTGGTATGCACTGAGCTAGAGACATCAGTAGGGGCCGGGCGACTAACCCTGGTATGCACTGAGCTAGAGACATCAGTAGGGGCCGGGCGACTAACCCTGGTATGCACTGAGCTAGAGACATCAGTAGGGGCCGGGCGACTAACCCTGGTATGCACTGAGCTAGAGACATCAGTAAGGGCCGGGCGACTAACCCTGGTATGCACTGAGCTAGAGACATCAGTAGGGGCCGGGCGACTAACCCTGGTATGCACTGAGCTAGAGACATCAGTAGGGGCCGGGCGACTAACCCTGGTAATGCACTGAGCTAGAAACATCAGTAAGGGCCGGGCGACTAACCCTGGTAATGCACTGAGCTAGAGACATCAGTAGGGGCCGGGCGACTAACCCTGGTAATGCACTGAGCTAGAGACATCAGTAGGGGCCGGGCGACTAACCCTGGTAATGCACTGAGCTAGAGACATCAGTAGGGGCCGGGCGACTAACCCTGGTATGCACTGAGCTAGAAACATCAGTAGGGGCCGGGCGACTAACCCTGGTATGCACTGAGCTAGAAACATCAGTAGGGGCCGGGCGACTAACCCTGGTAATGCACTGAGCTAGAAACATCAGTAGGGGCCGGGCGACTAACCCTGGTATGCACTGAGCTAGAAACATCAGTAGGGGCCGGGCGACTAACCCTGGTATGCACTGAGCTAGAGACATCAGTAGGGGCCGGGCGACTAACCCTGGTATGCACTGAGCTAGAGACATCAGTAGGGGCCGGGCGACTAACCCTGGTATGCACTGAGCTAGAGACATCAGTAGGGGCCGGGCGACTAACCCTGGTATGCACTGAGCTAGAGACATCAGTAGGGGCCGGGCGACTAACCCTGGTATGCACTGAGCTAGAGACATCAGTAGGGGCCGGGCGACTAACCCTGGTAATGCACTGAGCTAGAAACATCAGTAAGGGCCGGGCGACTAACCCTGGTAATGCACTGAGCTAGAAACATCAGTAGGGGCCGGGCGACTAACCCTGGTATGCACTGAGCTAGAAACATCAGTAGGGGCCGGGCGACTAACCCTGGTAATGCACTGAGCTAGAAACATCAGTAGGGGCCGGGCGACTAACCCTGGTATGCACTGAGCTAGAAACATCAGTAGGGGCCGGGCGACTAACCCTGGTATGCACTGAGCTAGAGACATCAGTAGGGGCCGGGCGACTAACCCTGGTATGCACTGAGCTAGAGACATCAGTAGGGGCCGGGCGACTAACCCTGGTATGCACTGAGCTAGAGACATCAGTAGGGGCCGGGCGACTAACCCTGGTAATGCACTGAGCTAGAGACATCAGTAGGGGCCGGGCGACTAACCCTGGTATGCACTGAGCTAGAAACATCAGTAGGGGCCGAGCGACTAACCCTGGTATGCACTGAGCTAGAGACATCAGTAAGGGCCGGGCGACTAACCCTGGTATGCACTGAGCTAGAGACATCAGTAGGGGCCGGGCGACTAACCCTGGTATGCACTGAGCTAGAGACATCAGTAGGGGCCGGGCGACTAACCCTGGTATGCACTGAGCTAGAGACATCAGTAGGGGCCGGGCGACTAACCCTGGTATGCACTGAGCTAGAGACATCAGTAGGGGCCGGGCGACTAACCCTGGTATGCACTGAGCTAGAGACATCAGTAGGGGCCGGGCGACTAACCCTGGTATGCACTGAGCTAGAGACATCAGTAGGGGCCGGGCGACTAACCCTGGTATGCACTGAGCTAGAGACATCAGTAGGGGCCGGGCGACTAACCCTGGTAATGCACTGAGCTAGAGACATCAGTAGGGGCCGGGCGACTAACCCTGGTATGCACTGAGCTAGAGACATCAGTAGGGGCCGGGCGACTAACCCTGGTATGCACTGAGCTAGAGACATCAGTAGGGGCCGGGCGACTAACCCTGGTATGCACTGAGCTAGAGACATCAGTAGGGGCCGGGCGACTAACCCTGGTATGCACTGAGCTAGAGACATCAGTAGGGGCCGGGCGACTAACCCTGGTATGCACTGAGCTAGAAACATCAGTAGGGGCCGGGCGACTAACCCTGGTAATGCACTGAGCTAGAAACATCAGTAGGGGCCGGGCGACTAACCCTGGTATGCACTGAGCTAGAAACATCAGTAGGGGCCGTGCGACTAACCCTGGTATGCACTGAGCTAGAGACATCAGTAGGGGCCGGGCGACTAACCCTGGTATGCACTGAGCTAGAGACATCAGTAGGGGCCGGGCGACTAACCCTGGTATGCACTGAGCTAGAGACATCAGTAGGGGACGGGCGACTAACCCTGGTAATGCACTGAGCTAGAGACATCAGTAGGGGCCGGGCGACTAACCCTGGTATGCACTGAGCTATAAACATCAGTAGGGGCCGAGCGACTAACCCTGGTATGCACTGAGCTAGAGACATCAGTAAGGGCCTGGCGACTAACCCTGGTATGCACTGAGCTAGAGACATCAGTAGGGGCCGGGCGACTAACCCTGGTAATGCACTGAGCTAGAGACATCAGTAAGGGCCGGGCGACTAACCCTGGTATGCACTGAGCTAGAGACATCAGTAGGGGCCGGGCGACTAACCCTGGTATGCACTGAGCTAGAGACATCAGTAGGGGCCGGGCGACTAACCCTGGTATGCACTGAGCTAGAGACATCAGTAGGGGCCGGGCGACTAACCCTGGTATGCACTGAGCTAGAGACATCAGTAGGGGCCGGGCGACTAACCCTGGTATGCACTGAGCTAGAGACATCAGTAGGGGCCGGGCGACTAACCCTGGTAATGCACTGAGCTAGAGACATCAGTAGGGGCCGGGCGACTAACCCTGGTAATGCACTGAGCTAGAGACATCAGTAGGGGCCGGGCGACTAACCCTGGTATGCACTGAGCTAGAGACATCAGTAGGGGCCGGGCGACTAACCCTGGTATGCACTGAGCTAGAAACATCAGTAGGGGCCGGGCGACTAACCCTGGTATGCACTGAGCTAGAGACATCAGTAGGGGCCGGGCGACTAACCCTGGTAATGCACTGAGCTAGAGACATCAGTAGGGGCCGGGCGACTAACCCTGGTAATGCACTGAGCTAGAGACATCAGTAGGGGCCGGGCGACTAACCCTGGTAATGCACTGAGCTAGAGACATCAGTAGGGGCCGGGCGACTAACCCTGGTAATGCACTGAGCTAGAGACATCAGTAGGGGCCGGGCGACTAACCCTGGTATGCACTGAGCTAGAAACATCAGTAGGGGCCGAGCGACTAACCCTGGTATGCACTGAGCTAGAGACATCAGTAAGGGCCGGGCGACTAACCCTGGTATGCACTGAGCTAGAGACATCAGTAGGGGCAGGGCGACTAACCCTGGTAATGCACTGAGCTAGAGACATCAGTAGGGGCTGGGCGACTAACCCTGGTATGCACTGAGCTAGAGACATCAGTAAGGGCCGGGCGACTAACCCTGGTATGCACTGAGCTAGAGACATCAGTATGGGCCGGGCGACTAACCCTGGTAATGCACTGAGCTAGAGACATCAGTAGGGGCCGGGCGACTAACCCTGGTAATGCACTGAGCTAGAGACATCAGTAGGGGCCGGGCGACTAACCCTGGTATGCACTGAGCTAGAAACATCAGTAGGGGCCGAGCGACTAACCCTGGTATGCACTGAGCTAGAGACATCAGTAAGGGCCGGGCGACTAACCCTGGTATGCACTGAGCTAGAGACATCAGTAGGGGCCGGGCGACTAACCCTGGTAATGCACTGAGCTAGAGACATCAGTAAGGGCCGGGCGACTAACCCTGGTATGCACTGAGCTAGAGACATCAGTAGGGGCCGGGCGACTAACCCTGGTATTCACTGAGCTAGAGACATCAGTAGGGGCCGGGCGACTAACCCTGGTATGCACTGAGCTAGAGACATCAGTAGGGGCCGGGCGACTAACCCTGGTATGCACTGAGCTAGAGACATCAGTAGGGGCCGGGCGACTACCCCTGGTATGCACTGAGCTAGAGACATCAGTAGGGGCCGGGCGACTAACCCTGGTATGCACTGAGCTAGAGACATCAGTAGGGGCCGGGCGACTAACCCTGGTAATGCACTGAGCTAGAGACATCAGTAGGGGCCGGGCGACTAACCCTGGTATGCACTGAGCTAGAGACATCAGTAGGGGCCGGGCGACTAACCCTGGTATGCACTGAGCTAGAGACATCAGTAGGGGCTGGGCGACTAACCCTGGTATGCACTGAGCTAGAGACATCAGTAGGGGCCGGGCGACTAACCCTGGTATGCACTGAGCTAGAGACATCAGTAGGGGCCGGGCGACTAACCCTGGTATGCACTGAGCTAGAGACATCAGTAGGGGCCGGGCGACTAACCCTGGTATGCACTGAGCTAGAGACATCAGTAGGGGCCGGGCGACTAACCCTGGTATGCACTGAGCTAGAGACATCAGTAGGGGCCGGGCGACTAACCCTGGTATGCACTGAGCTAGAGACATCAGTAGGGGCCGGGCGACTAACCCTGGTATGCACTGAGCTAGAGACATCAGTAGGGGCCGGGCGACTAACCCTGGTAATGCACTGAGCTAGAAACATCAGTAAGGGCCGGGCGACTAACCCTGGTAATGCACTGAGCTAGAGACATCAGTAGGGGCCGGGCGACTAACCCTGGTAATGCACTGAGCTAGAGACATCAGTAGGGGCCGGGCGACTAACCCTGGTAATGCACTGAGCTAGAGACATGAGTAGGGGCCGGGCGACTAACCCTGGTATGCACTGAGCTAGAAACATCAGTAGGGGCCGGGCGACTAACCCTGGTAATGCACTGAGCTAGAGACATTAGTAGGGGCCGGGCGACTAACCCTGGTATGCACTGAGCTAGAAACATCAGTAGGGGCCGGGCGACTAACCCTGGTATGCACTGAGCTAGAAACATCAGTAGAGGCCGGGCGACTAACCCTGGTATGCACTGAGCTAGAGACATCAGTAGGGGCCGGGCGACTAACCCTGGTATGCACTGAGCTAGAGACATCAGTAGGGGCCGGGCGACTAACCCTGGTATGCACTGAGCTAGAGACATCAGTAGGGGCCGGGCGACTAACCCTGGTATGCACTGAGCTAGAGACATCAGTAGGGGCCGGGCGACTAACCCTGGTATGCACTGAGCTAGAGACATCAGTAGGGGCCGGGCGACTAACCCTGGTAATGCACTGAGCTAGAAACATCAGTAAGGGCCGGGCGACTAACCCTGGTAATGCACTGAGCTAGAAACATCAGTGGGAAACATCAGTAGGGGCCGGGCGACTAACCCTGGTATGCACTGAGCTAGAGACATCAGTAGGGGCCGGGCGACTAACCCTGGTATGCACTGAGCTAGAGACATCAGTAGGGGCCGGGCGACTAACCCTGGTATGCACTGAGCTAGAGACATCAGTAGGGGCCGGGCGACTAACCCTGGTATGCACTGAGCTAGAGACATCAGTAGGGGCCGGGCGACTAACCCTGGTATGCACTGAGCTAGAGACATCAGTAGGGGCCGGGCGACTAACCCTGGTATGCACTGAGCTAGAGACATCAGTAGGGGCCGGGCGACTAACCCTGGTATGCACTGAGCTAGAGACATCAGTAGGGGCCGGGCGACTAACCCTGGTATGCACTGAGCTAGAGACATCAGTAGGGGCCGGGCGACTAACCCTGGTAATGCACTGAGCTAGAGACATCAGTAGGGGCCGGGCGACTAACCCTGGTATGCACTGAGCTAGAGACATCAGTAGGGGCCGGGCGACTAACCCTGGTATGCACTGAGCTAGAGACATCAGTAGGGGCCAGGCGACTAACCCTGGTATGCACTGAGCTAGAGACATCAGTAGGGGCCGGGCGACTAACCCTGGTATGCACTGAGCTAGAGACATCAGTAGGGGCCGGGCGACTAACCCTGGTATGCACTGAGCTAGAAACATCAGTAGGGGCCGGGCGACTAACCCTGGTAATGCACTGAGCTAGAGACATCAGTAGGGGCCGGGCGACTAACCCTGGTATGCACTGAGCTAGAAACATCAGTAGGGGCCGGGCGACTAACCCTGGTATGCACTGAGCTAGAGACATCAGTAGGGGCCGGGCGACTAACCCTGGTATGCACTGAGCTAGAGACATCAGTAGGGGCCGGGCGACTAACCCTGGTATGCACTGAGCTAGAGACATCAGTAGGGGCCGGGCGACTAACCCTGGTAATGCACTGAGCTAGAGACATCAGTAGGGGCCGGGCGACTAACCCTGGTATGCACTGAGCTAGAAACATCAGTAGGGGCCGGGCGACTAACCCTGGTATGCACTGAGCTAGAGACATCAGTAAGGGCCTGGCGACTAACCCTGGTATGCACTGAGCTAGAGACATCAGTAGGGGCCGGGCGACTAACCCTGGTAATGCACTGAGCTAGAGACATCAGTAGGGGCCGGGCGACTAACCCTGGTATGCACTGAGCTAGAGACATCAGTAGGGGCCGGGCGACTAACCCTGGTATGCACTGAGCTAGAGACATCAGTAGGGGCCGGGCGACTAACCCTGGTATGCACTGAGCTAGAGACATCAGTAGGGGCCGGGCGACTAACCCTGGTATGCACTGAGCTAGAGACATCAGTAGGGGCCGGGCGACTAACCCTGGTATGCACTGAGCTAGAGACATCAGTAGGGGCCGGGCGACTAACCCTGGTAATGCACTGAGCTAGAGACATCAGTAGGGGCCGGGCGACTAACCCTGGTAATGCACTGAGCTAGAGACATCAGTAGGGGCCGGGCGACTAACCCTGGTATGCACTGAGCTAGAGACATCAGTAGGGGCCGGGCGACTAACCCTGGTATGCACTGAGCTAGAGACATCAGTAGGGGCCGGGCGACTAACCCTGGTATGCACTGAGCTAGAGACATCAGTAGGGGCCGGGCGACTAACCCTGGTAATGCACTGAGCTAGAGACATCAGTAGGGGCCGGGCGACTAACCCTGGTAATGCACTGAGCTAGAGACATCAGTAGGGGCCGGGCGACTAACCCTGGTAATGCACTGAGCTAGAGACATCAGTAGGGGCCGGGCGACTAACCCTGGTAATGCACTGAGCTAGAGACATCAGTAGGGGCCGGGCGACTAACCCTGGTATGCACTGAGCTAGAGACATCAGTAGGGGCCGGGCGACTAACCCTGGTATGCACTGAGCTAGAGACATCAGTAGGGGCCGGGCGACTAACCCTGGTATGCACTGAGCTAGAGACATCAGTAGGGGCCGGGCGACTAACCCTGGTAATGCACTGAGCTAGAGACATCAGTAGGGGCCGGGCGACTAACCCTGGTATGCACTGAGCTAGAGACATCAGTAGGGGCCGGGCGACTAACCCTGGTATGCACTGAGCTAGAGACATCAGTAGGGGCCGGGCGACTAACCCTGGTAATGCACTGAGCTAGAGACATCAGTAGGGGCCGGGCGACTAACCCTGGTAATGCACTGAGCTAGAGACATCAGTAGGGGCCGGGCGACTAACCCTGGTATGCACTGAGCTAGAAACATCAGTAGGGGCCGGGCGACTAACCCTGGTATGCACTGAGCTAGAGACATCAGTAGGGGCCGGGCGACTAACCCTGGTATGCACTGAGCTAGAGACATCAGTAGGGGCCGGGCGACTAACCCTGGTAATGCACTGAGCTAGAGACATCAGTAAGGGCCGGGCGACTAACCCTGGTATGCACTGAGCTAGAGACATCAGTAGGGGCCGGGCGACTAACCCTGGTATGCACTGAGCTAGAGACATCAGTAGGGGCCGGGCGACTAACCCTGGTATGCACTGAGCTAGAGACATCAGTAGGGGCCGGGCGACTAACCCTGGTATGCACTGAGCTAGAGACATCAGTAGGGGCCGGGCGACTAACCCTGGTATGCACTGAGCTAGAGACATCAGTAGGGGCCGGGCGACTAACCCTGGTATGCACTGAGCTAGAGACATCAGTAGGGGCCGGGCGACTAACCCTGGTAATGCACTGAGCTAGAGACATCAGTAGGGGCCGGGCGACTAACCCTGGTATGCACTGAGCTAGAGACATCAGTAGGGGCCGGGCGACTAACCCTGGTATGCACTGAGCTAGAGACATCAGTAGGGGCCGGGCGACTAACCCTGGTATGCACTGAGCTAGAGACATCAGTAGGGGCCGGGCGACTAACCCTGGTATGCACTGAGCTAGAGACATCAGTAGGGGCCGGGCGACTAACCCTGGTATGCACTGAGCTAGAGACATCAGTAGGGGCCGGGCGACTAACCCTGGTATGCACTGAGCTAGAGACATCAGTAGGGGCCGGGCGACTAACCCTGGTATGCACTGAGCTAGAGACATCAGTAGGGGCCGGGCGACTAACCCTGGTATGCACTGAGCTAGAGACATCAGTAGGGGCCGGGCGACTAACCCTGGTATGCACTGAGCTAGAGACATCAGTAGGGGCCGGGCGACTAACCCTGGTAATGCACTGAGCTAGAGACATCAGTAGGGGCCGGGCGACTAACCCTGGTAATGCACTGAGCTAGAGACATCAGTAGGGGCCGGGCGACTAACCCTGGTAATGCACTGAGCTAGAGACATCAGTAGGGGCCGGGCGACTAACCCTGGTAATGCACTGAGCTAGAGACATCAGTAGGGGCCGGGCGACTAACCCTGGTAATGCACTGAGCTAGAGACATCAGTAGGGGCCGGGCGACTAACCCTGGTATGCACTGAGCTAGAAACATCAGTAGGGGCCGGGCGACTAACCCTGGTATGCACTGAGCTAGAGACATCAGTAGGGGCCGGGCGACTAACCCTGGTATGCACTGAGCTAGAGACATCAGTAGGGGCCGGGCGACTAACCCTGGTATGCACTGAGCTAGAGACATCAGTAGGGGCCGGGCGACTAACCCTGGTATGCACTGAGCTAGAGACATCAGTAGGGGCCGGGCGACTAACCCTGGTATGCACTGAGCTAGAGACATCAGTAGGGGCCGGGCGACTAACCCTGGTATGCACTGAGCTAGAGACATCAGTAGGGGCCGGGCGACTAACCCTGGTAATGCACTGAGCTAGAAACATCAGTAAGGGCCGGGCGACTAACCCTGGTAATGCACTGAGCTAGAGACATCAGTAAGGGCCGGGCGACTAACCCTGGTATGCACTGAGCTAGAGACATCAGTAGGGGCCGGGCGACTAACCCTGGTAATGCACTGAGCTAGAGACATCAGTAGGGGCCGGGCGACTAACCCTGGTAATGCACTGAGCTAGAGACATCAGTAGGGGCCGGGCGACTAACCCTGGTATGCACTGAGCTAGAGACATCAGTAGGGGCCGGGCGACTAACCCTGGTATGCACTGAGCTAGAGACATCAGTAGGGGCCGGGCGACTAACCCTGGTATGCACTGAGCTAGAGACATCAGTAGGGGCCGGGCGACTAACCCTGGTATGCACTGAGCTAGAGACATCAGTAGGGGCCGGGCGACTAACCCTGGTATGCACTGAGCTAGAGACATCAGTAGGGGCCGGGCGACTAACCCTGGTAATGCACTGAGCTAGAGACATCAGTAGGGGCCGGGCGACTAACCCTGGTATGCACTGAGCTAGAGACATCAGTAGGGGCCGGGCGACTAACCCTGGTATGCACTGAGCTAGAGACATCAGTAGGGGCCGGGCGACTAACCCTGGTATGCACTGAGCTAGAGACATCAGTAGGGGCCGGGCGACTAACCCTGGTATGCACTGAGCTAGAGACATCAGTAGGGGCCGGGCGACTAACCCTGGTATGCACTGAGCTAGAGACATCAGTAGGGGCCGGGCGACTAACCCTGGTATGCACTGAGCTAGAGACATCAGTAAGGGCCGGGCGACTAACCCTGGTATGCACTGAGCTAGAGACATCAGTAGGGGCCGGGCGACTAACCCTGGTATGCACTGAGCTAGAGACATCAGTAGGGGCCGGGCGACTAACCCTGGTAATGCACTGAGCTAGAGACATCAGTAGGGGCCGGGCGACTAACCCTGGTAATGCACTGAGCTAGAGACATCAGTAGGGGCCGGGCGACTAACCCTGGTAATGCACTGAGCTAGAGACATCAGTAGGGGCCGGGCGACTAACCCTGGTAATGCACTGAGCTAGAGACATCAGTAGGGGCCGGGCGACTAACCCTGGTATGCACTGAGCTAGAGACATCAGTAGGGGCCGGGCGACTAACCCTGGTATGCACTGAGCTAGAAACATCAGTAGGGGCCGGGCGACTAACCCTGGTAATGCACTGAGCTAGAAACATCAGTAGGGGCCGGGCGACTAACCCTGGTATGCACTGAGCTAGAAACATCAGTAGGGGCCGGGCGACTAACCCTGGTATGCACTGAGCTAGAGACATCAGTAGGGGCCGGGCGACTAACCCTGGTATGCACTGAGCTAGAGACATCAGTAGGGGCCGGGCGACTAACCCTGGTATGCACTGAGCTAGAGACATCAGTAGGGGCCGGGCGACTAACCCTGGTATGCACTGAGCTAGAGACATCAGTAGGGGCCGGGCGACTAACCCTGGTATGCACTGAGCTAGAGACATCAGTAGGGGCCGGGCGACTAACCCTGGTATGCACTGAGCTAGAAACATCAGTAGGGGCCGGGCGACTAACCCTGGTAATGCACTGAGCTAGAAACATCAGTAGGGGCCGGGCGACTAACCCTGGTATGCACTGAGCTAGAAACATCAGTAGGGGCCGGGCGACTAACCCTGGTAATGCACTGAGCTAGAAACATCAGTAGGGGCCGGGCGACTAACCCTGGTATGCACTGAGCTAGAAACATCAGTAGGGGCCGGGCGACTAACCCTGGTATGCACTGAGCTAGAGACATCAGTAGGGGCCGGGCGACTAACCCTGGTATGCACTGAGCTAGAGACATCAGTAGGGGCCGGGCGACTAACCCTGGTATGCACTGAGCTAGAGACATCAGTAGGGGCCGGGCGACTAACCCTGGTAATGCACTGAGCTAGAGACATCAGTAGGGGCCGGGCGACTAACCCTGGTATGCACTGAGCTAGAGACATCAGTAGGGGCCGGGCGACTAACCCTGGTATGCACTGAGCTAGAGACATCAGTAGGGGCCGGGCGACTAACCCTGGTATGCACTGAGCTAGAGACATCAGTAGGGGCCGGGCGACTAACCCTGGTATGCACTGAGCTAGAGACATCAGTAGGGGCCGGGCGACTAACCCTGGTATGCACTGAGCTAGAGACATCAGTAGGGGCCGGGCGACTAACCCTGGTATGCACTGAGCTAGAGACATCAGTAGGGGCCGGGCGACTAACCCTGGTATGCACTGAGCTAGAGACATCAGTAGGGGCCGGGCGACTAACCCTGGTATGCACTGAGCTAGAGACATCAGTAGGGGCCGGGCGACTAACCCTGGTATGCACTGAGCTAGAGACATCAGTAGGGGCCGGGCGACTAACCCTGGTAATGCACTGAGCTAGAGACATCAGTAGGGGCCGGGCGACTAACCCTGGTATGCACTGAGCTAGAGACATCAGTAGGGGCCGGGCGACTAACCCTGGTATGCACTGAGCTAGAGACATCAGTAGGGGCCGGGCGACTAACCCTGGTATGCACTGAGCTAGAGACATCAGTAGGGGCCGGGCGACTAACCCTGGTATGCACTGAGCTAGAGACATCAGTAGGGGCCGGGCGACTAACCCTGGTATGCACTGAGCTAGAAACATCAGTAGGGGCCGGGCGACTAACCCTGGTAATGCACTGAGCTAGAGACATCAGTAGGGGCCGGGCGACTAACCCTGGTATGCACTGAGCTAGAAACATCAGTAGGGGCCGGGCGACTAACCCTGGTATGCACTGAGCTAGAGACATCAGTAGGGGCCGGGCGACTAACCCTGGTATGCACTGAGCTAGAGACATCAGTAGGGGCCGGGCGACTAACCCTGGTAATGCACTGAGCTAGAGACATCAGTAGGGGCCGGGCGACTAACCCTGGTATGCACTGAGCTAGAGACATCAGTAGGGGCCGGGCGACTAACCCTGGTATGCACTGAGCTAGAGACATCAGTAGGGGCCGGGCGACTAACCCTGGTATGCACTGAGCTAGAGACATCAGTAGGGGCCGGGCGACTAACCCTGGTATGCACTGAGCTAGAGACATCAGTAGGGGCCGGGCGACTAACCCTGGTAATGCACTGAGCTAGAGACATCAGTCGGGGCCGGGCGACTAACCCTGGTATGCACTGAGCTAGAGACATCAGTAGGGGCCGGGCGACTAACCCTGGTATGCACTGAGCTAGAGACATCAGTAGGGGCCGGGCGACTAACCCTGGTATGCACTGAGCTAGAGACATCAGTAGGGGCCGGGCGACTAACCCTGGTATGCACTGAGCTAGAAACATCAGTAGGGGCCGAGCGACTAACCCTGGTATGCACTGAGCTAGAGACATCAGTAGGGGCCGGGCGACTAACCCTGGTATGCACTGAGCTAGAGACATCAGTAGGGGCCGGGCGACTAACCCTGGTACTGCACTGAGCTAGAGACATCAGTAGGGGCCGGGCGACTAACCCTGGTAATGCACTGAGCTAGAGACATCAGTAGGGGCCGGGCGACTAACCCTGGTATGCACTGAGCTAGAAACATCAGTAGGGGCCGAGCGACTAACCCTGGTATGCACTGAGCTAGAGACATCAGTAGGGGCCGGGCGACTAACCCTGGTATGCACTGAGCTAGAGACATCAGTAGGGGCCGGGCGACTAACCCTGGTATGCACTGAGCTAGAGACATCAGTAGGGGCCGGGCGACTAACCCTGGTATGCACTGAGCTAGAGACATCAGTAGGGGCCGGGCGACTTAACCCTGGTATGCACTGAGCTAGAGACATCAGTAGGGGCCGGGCGACTAACCCTGGTAATGCACTGAGCTAGAAACATCAGTAGGGGCCGGGCGACTAACCCTGGTAATGCACTGAGCTAGAAACATCAGTAGGGGCCGGGCGACTAACCCTGGTATGCACTGAGCTAGAGACATCAGTAGGGGCAGGGCGACTAACCCTGGTATGCACTGAGCTAGAAACATCAGTAGGGGCCGGGCGACTAACCCTGGTATGCACTGAGCTAGAGACATCAGTAGGGGCCGGGCGACTAACCCTGGTATGCACTGAGCTAGAGACATCAGTAGGGGCCGGGCGACTAACCCTGGTAATGCACTGAGCTAGAGACATCAGTAGGGGCCGGGCGACTAACCCTGGTAATGCACTGAGCTAGAGACATCAGTAGGGGCCGGGCGACTAACCCTGGTAATGCACTGAGCTAGAGACATCAGTAGGGGCCGGGCGACTAACCCTGGTAATGCACTGAGCTAGAGACATCAGTAGGGGCCGGGCGACTAACCCTGGTAATGCACTGAGCTAGAGACATCAGTAGGGGCCGGGCGACTAACCCTGGTAATGCACTGAGCTAGAGACATCAGTAGGGGCCGGGCGACTAACCCTGGTAATGCACTGAGCTAGAGACATCAGTAGGGGCCGGGCGACTAACCCTGGTAATGCACTGAGCTAGAGACATCAGTAGGGGCCGGGCGACTAACCCTGGTAATGCACTGAGCTAGAAACATCAGTAAGGGCCGGGCGACTAACCCTGGTAATGCACTGAGCTAGAGACATCAGTAGGGGCCGGGCGACTAACCCTGGTAATGCACTGAGCTAGAGACATGAGTAGGGGCCGGGCGACTAACCCTGGTATGCACTGAGCTAGAAACATCAGTAGGGGCCGGGCGACTAACCCTGGTAATGCACTGAGCTAGAGACATTAGTAGGGGCCGGGCGACTAACCCTGGTATGCACTGAGCTAGAAACATCAGTAGGGGCCGGGCGACTAACCCTGGTATGCACTGAGCTAGAAACATCAGTAGAGGCCGGGCGACTAACCCTGGTATGCACTGAGCTAGAGACATCAGTAGGGGCCGGGCGACTAACCCTGGTATGCACTGAGCTAGAGACATCAGTAGGGGCCGGGCGACTAACCCTGGTATGCACTGAGCTAGAGACATCAGTAGGGGCCGGGCGACTAACCCTGGTATGCACTGAGCTAGAGACATCAGTAGGGGCCGGGCGACTAACCCTGGTATGCACTGAGCTAGAGACATCAGTAGGGGCCGGGCGACTAACCCTGGTAATGCACTGAGCTAGAAACATCAGTAAGGGCCGGGCGACTAACCCTGATAATGCACTGAGCTAGAAACATCAGTAGGGAAACATCAGTAGGGAAACATCAGTAGGGGCCGGGCGACTAACCCTAGTATGCACTGAGCTAGAGACATCAGTAAGGGCCGGGCGACTAACCCTGGTATGCACTGAGCTAGAGACATCAGTAGGGGCCGGGCGACTAACCCTGGTAATGCACTGAGCTAGAGACATCAGTAAAGGCCGGGCGACTAACCCTGGTATGCACTGAGCTAGAGACATCAGTAGGGGCCGGGCGACTAACCCTGGTATGCACTGAGCTAGAGACATCAGTAGGGGCCGGGCGACTAACCCTGGTATGCACTGAGCTAGAGACATCAGTAGGGGCCGGGCGACTAACCCTGGTATGCACTGAGCTAGAGACATCAGTAGGGGCCGGGCGACTAACCCTGGTATGCACTGAGCTAGAGACATCAGTAGGGGCTGGGCGACTAACCCTGGTATGCACTGAGCTAGAGACATCAGTAGGGGCCGGGCGACTAACCCTGGTAATGCACTGAGCTAGAGACATCAGTAGGGGCCGGGCGACTAACCCTGGTATGCACTGAGCTAGAGACATCAGTAGGGGCCGGGCGACTAACCCTGGTATGCACTGAGCTAGAGACATCAGTAGGGGCCGGGCGACTAACCCTGGTATGCACTGAGCTAGAGACATCAGTAGGGGCCGGGCGACTAACCCTGGTATGCACTGAGCTAGAGACATCAGTAGGGGCCGGGCGACTAACCCTGGTATGCACTGAGCTAGAGACATCAGTAGGGGCCGGGCGACTAACCCTGGTATGCACTGAGCTAGAGACATCAGTAGGGGCCGGGCGACTAACCCTGGTATGCACTGAGCTAGAGACATCAGTAGGGGCCGGGCGACTAACCCTGGTAATGCACTGAGCTAGAAACATCAGTAAGGGCCGGGCGACTAACCCTGGTAATGCACTGAGCTAGATTCATCAGTAGGGGCCGGGCGACTAACCCTGGTAATGCACTGAGCTAGAGACATCAGTAGGGGCCGGGCGACTAACCCTGGTAATGCACTGAGCTGGAGACATCAGTAGGGGCCGGGCGACTAACCCTGGTATGCACTGAGCTAGAAACATCAGTAGGGGCCGGGCGACTAACCCTGGTATGCACTGAGCTAGAAACATCAGTAGGGGCCGGGCGACTAACCCTGGTAATGCACTGAGCTAGAGACATCAGTAGGGGCCGGGCGACTAACCCTGGTAATGCACTGAGCTAGAAACATCAGTAAGGGCCGGGCGACTAACCCTGGTAATGCACTGAGCTAGAGACATCAGTAGGGGCCGGGCGACTAACCCTGGTAATGCACTGAGCTAGAAACATCAGTAGGGGCCGGGCGACTAACCCTGGTAATGCACTGAGCTAGAGACATCAGTAAGGGCCGGGCGACTAACCCTGGTATGCACTGAGCTAGAAACATCAGTAGGGGCCGGGCGACTAACCCTGGTAATGCACTGAGCTAGAGACATCAGTAAGGGCCGGGCGACTAACCCTGGTATGCACTGAGCTAGAAACATCAGTAGGGGCCGGGCGACTAACCCTGGTATGCACTGAGCTAGAAACATCAGTAGAGGCCGGGCGACTAACCCTGGTATGCACTGAGCTAGAGACATCAGTAGGGGCCGGGCGACTAACCCTGGTATGCACTGAGCTAGAGACATCAGTAGGGGCCGGGCGACTAACCCTGGTATGCACTGAGCTAGAGACATCAGTAGGGGCCGGGCGACTAACCCTGGTATGCACTGAGCTAGAGACATCAGTAGGGGCCGGGCGACTAACCCTGGTATGCACTGAGCTAGAGACATCAGTAGGGGCCGGGCGACTAACCCTGGTAATGCACTGAGCTAGAAACATCAGTAAGGGCCGGGCGACTAACCCTGGTAATGCACTGAGCTAGTAGGAAACATCAGTAGGGGCCGGGCGACTAACCCTGGTATGCACTGAGCTAGAGACATCAGTAAGGGCCGGGCGACTAACCCTGGTATGCACTGAGCTAGAGACATCAGTAGGGGCCGGGCGACTAACCCTGGTAATGCACTGAGCTAGAGACATCAGTAAAGGCCGGGCGACTAACCCTGGTATGCACTGAGCTAGAGACATCAGTAGGGGCCGGGCGACTAACCCTGGTATGCACTGAGCTAGAGACATCAGTAGGGGCCGGGCGACTAACCCTGGTATGCACTGAGCTAGAGACATCAGTAGGGGCCGGGCGACTAACCCTGGTATGCACTGAGCTAGAGACATCAGTAGGGGCCGGGCGACTAACCCTGGTATGCACTGAGCTAGAGACATCAGTAGGGGCCGGGCGACTAACCCTGGTATGCACTGAGCTAGAGACATCAGTAGGGGCCGGGCGACTAACCCTGGTAATGCACTGAGCTAGAGACATCAGTAGGGGCCGGGCGACTAACCCTGGTATGCACTGAGCTAGAGACATCAGTAGGGGCCGGGCGACTAACCCTGGTATGCACTGAGCTAGAGACATCAGTAGGGGCCGGGCGACTAACCCTGGTATGCACTGAGCTAGAGACATCAGTAGGGGCCGGGCGACTAACCCTGGTATGCACTGAGCTAGAGACATCAGTAGGGGCCGGGCGACTAACCCTGGTATGCACTGAGCTAGAGACATCAGTAGGGGCCGGGCGACTAACCCTGGTATGCACTGAGCTAGAGACATCAGTAAGGGCCGGGCGACTAACCCTGGTATGCACTGAGCTAGAGACATCAGTAGGGGCCGGGCGACTAACCCTGGTATGCACTGAGCTAGAGACATCAGTAGGGGCCGGGCGACTAACCCTGGTAATGCACTGAGCTAGAAACATCAGTAAGGGCCGGGCGACTAACCCTGGTAATGCACTGAGCTAGAGACATCAGTAGGGGCCGGGCGACTAACCCTGGTAATGCACTGAGCTAGAGACATCAGTAGGGGCCGGGCGACTAACCCTGGTAATGCACTGAGCTGGAGACATCAGTAGGGGCCGGGCGACTAACCCTGGTATGCACTGAGCTAGAAACATCAGTAGGGGCCGGGCGACTAACCCTGGTATGCACTGAGCTAGAAACATCAGTAGGGGCCGGGCGACTAACCCTGGTAATGCACTGAGCTAGAAACATCAGTAGGGGCCGGGCGACTAACCCTGGTATGCACTGAGCTAGAAACATCAGTAGGGGCCGGGCGACTAACCCTGGTATGCACTGAGCTAGAGACATCAGTAGGGGCCGGGCGACTAACCCTGGTATGCACTGAGCTAGAGACATCAGTAGGGGCCGGGCGACTAACCCTGGTATGCACTGAGCTAGAGACATCAGTAGGGGCCGGGCGACTAACCCTGGTATGCACTGAGCTAGAGACATCAGTAGGGGCCGGGCGACTAACCCTGGTATGCACTGAGCTAGAGACATCAGTAGGGGCCGGGCGACTAACCCTGGTATGCACTGAGCTAGAGACATCAGTAGGGGCCGGGCGACTAACCCTGGTATGCACTGAGCTAGAGACATCAGTAGGGGCCGGGCGACTAACCCTGGTATGCACTGAGCTAGAGACATCAGTAGGGGCCGGGCGACTAACCCTGGTATGCACTGAGCTAGAGACATCAGTAGGGGCCGGGCGACTAACCCTGGTAATGCATTGAGCTAGAGACATCAGTAGGGGCCGGGCGACTAACCCTGGTATGCACTGAGCTAGAGACATCAGTAGGGGCCGGGCGACTAACCCTGGTATGCACTGAGCTAGAGACATCAGTAGGGGCCGGGCGACTAACCCTGGTAATGCACTGAGCTAGAAACATCAGTAAGGGCCGGGCGACTAACCCTGGTAATGCACTGAGCTAGAAACATCAGTAGGGAAACATCAGTAGGGGCCGGGCGACTAACCCTAGTATGCACTGAGCTAGAGACATCAGTAAGGGCCGGGCGACTAACCCTGGTATGCACTGAGCTAGAGACATCAGTAGGGGCCGGGCGACTAACCCTGGTAATGCACTGAGCTAGAGACATCAGTAAAGGCCGGGCGACTAACCCTGGTATGCACTGAGCTAGAGACATCAGTAGGGGCCGGGCGACTAACCCTGGTATGCACTGAGCTAGAGACATCAGTAGGGGCCGGGCGACTAACCCTGGTATGCACTGAGCTAGAGACATCAGTAGGGGCCGGGCGACTAACCCTGGTATGCACTGAGCTAGAGACATCAGTAGGGGCCGGGCGACTAACCCTGGTATGCACTGAGCTAGAGACATCAGTAGGGGCTGGGCGACTAACCCTGGTATGCACTGAGCTAGAGACATCAGTAGGGGCCGGGCGACTAACCCTGGTAATGCACTGAGCTAGAGACATCAGTAGGGGCCGGGCGACTAACCCTGGTATGCACTGAGCTAGAGACATCAGTAGGGGCCGGGCGACTAACCCTGGTATGCACTGAGCTAGAGACATCAGTAGGGGCCGGGCGACTAACCCTGGTATGCACTGAGCTAGAGACATCAGTAGGGGCCGGGCGACTAACCCTGGTATGCACTGAGCTAGAGACATCAGTAGGGGCCGGGCGACTAACCCTGGTATGCACTGAGCTAGAGACATCAGTAGGGGCCGGGCGACTAACCCTGGTATGCACTGAGCTAGAGACATCAGTAAGGGCCGGGCGACTAACCCTGGTATGCACTGAGCTAGAGACATCAGTAGGGGCCGGGCGACTAACCCTGGTATGCACTGAGCTAGAGACATCAGTAGGGGCCGGGCGACTAACCCTGGTAATGCACTGAGCTAGAAACATCAGTAAGGGCCGGGCGACTAACCCTGGTAATGCACTGAGCTAGAGACATCAGTAGGGGCCGGGCGACTAACCCTGGTAATGCACTGAGCTAGAGACATCAGTAGGGGCCGGGCGACTAACCCTGGTAATGCACTGAGCTGGAGACATCAGTAGGGGCCGGGCGACTAACCCTGGTATGCACTGAGCTAGAAACATCAGTAGGGGCCGGGCGACTAACCCTGGTATGCACTGAGCTAGAAACATCAGTAGGGGCCGGGCGACTAACCCTGGTAATGCACTGAGCTAGAAACATCAGTAGGGGCCGGGCGACTAACCCTGGTATGCACTGAGCTAGAAACATCAGTAGGGGCCGGGCGACTAACCCTGGTATGCACTGAGGTAGAGACATCAGTAGGGGCCGGGCGACTAACCCTGGTATGCACTGAGCTAGAGACATCAGTAGGGGCCGGGCGACTAACCCTGGTATGCACTGAGCTAGAGACATCAGTAGGGGCCGGGCGACTAACCCTGGTATGCACTGAGCTAGAGACATCAGTAGGGGCCGGGCGACTAACCCTGGTATGCACTGAGCTAGAGACATCAGTAGGGGCCGGACGACTAACCCTGGTAATGCACTGAGCTAGAAACATCAGTAAGGGCCGGGCGACTAACCCTGGTAATGCACTGAGCTAGAAACATCAGTAGGGGCCGGGCGACTAACCCTGGTATGCACTGAGCTAGAAATATCAGCTGGGGCCGGGCGACTAACCCTGGTAATGCACTGAGCTAGAAACATCAGTAGGGGCAGGGCGACTAACCCTGGTATGCACTGAGCTAGAAACATCAGTAGGGGCCGGGCGACTAACCCTGGTATGCACTGAGCTAGAGACATCAGTAGGGGCCGGGCGACTAACCCTGGTATGCACTGAGCTAGAGACATCAGTAGGGGCCGGGCGACTAACCCTGGTATGCACTGAGCTAGAGACATCAGTAGGGGCCGGGCGACTAACCCTGGTAATGCACTGAGCTAGAGACATCAGTAGGGGCCGGGCGACTAACCCTGGTATGCACTGAGCTAGAAACATCAGTAGGGGCCGAGCGACTAACCCTGGTATGCACTGAGCTAGAGACATCAGTAAGGGCCGGGCGACTAACCCTGGTATGCACTGAGCTAGAGACATCAGTAGGGGCCGGGCGACTAACCCTGGTATGCACTGAGCTAGAGACATCAGTAGGGGCCGGGCGACTAACCCTGGTATGCACTGAGCTAGAGACATCAGTAGGGGCCGGGCGACTAACCCTGGTATGCACTGAGCTAGAGACATCAGTAGGGGCCGGGCGACTAACCCTGGTATGCACTGAGCTAGAGACATCAGTAGGGGCCGGGCGACTAACCCTGGTATGCACTGAGCTAGAGACATCAGTAGGGGCCGGGCGACTAACCCTGGTATGCACTGAGCTAGAGACATCAGTAGGGGCCGGGCGACTAACCCTGGTAATGCATTGAGCTAGAGACATCAGTAGGGGCCGGGCGACTAACCCTGGTATGCACTGAGCTAGAGACATCAGTAGGGGCCGGGCGACTAACCCTGGTATGCACTGAGCTAGAGACATCAGTAGGGGCCGGGCGACTAACCCTGGTATGCACTGAGCTAGAGACATCAGTAGGGGCCGGGCGACTAACCCTGGTATGCACTGAGCTAGAGACATCAGTAGGGGCCGGGCGACTAACCCTGGTATGCACTGAGCTAGAAACATCAGTAGGGGCCGGGCGACTAACCCTGGTAATGCACTGAGCTAGAAACATCAGTAGGGGCCGGGCGACTAACCCTGGTATGCACTGAGCTAGAAACATCAGTAGGGGCCGGGCGACTAACCCTGGTATGCACTGAGCTAGAGACATCAGTAGGGGCCGGGCGACTAACCCTGGTATGCACTGAGCTAGAGACATCAGTAGGGGCCGGGCGACTAACCCTGGTAATGCACTGAGCTAGAGACATCAGTAAGGGCCGGGCGACTAACCCTGGTATGCACTGAGCTAGAGACATCAGTAGGGGCCGGGCGACTAACCCTGGTATGCACTGAGCTAGAGACATCAGTAGGGGCCGGGCGACTAACCCTGGTATGCACTGAGCTAGAGACATCAGTAGGGGCCGGGCGACTAACCCTGGTATGCACTGAGCTAGAGACATCAGTAGGGGCCGGACGACTAACCCTGGTAATGCACTGAGCTAGAAACATCAGTAAGGGCCGGGCGACTAACCCTGGTAATGCACTGAGCTAGAAACATCAGTAGGGGCCGGGCGACTAACCCTGGTATGCACTGAGCTAGAAATATCAGCTGGGGCCGGGCGACTAACCCTGGTAATGCACTGAGCTAGAAACATCAGTAGGGGCAGGGCGACTAACCCTGGTATGCACTGAGCTAGAAACATCAGTAGGGGCCGGGCGACTAACCCTGGTATGCACTGAGCTAGAGACATCAGTAGGGGCCGGGCGACTAACCCTGGTATGCACTGAGCTAGAGACATCAGTAGGGGCCGGGCGACTAACCCTGGTATGCACTGAGCTAGAGACATCAGTAGGGGCCGGGCGACTAACCCTGGTAATGCACTGAGCTAGAGACATCAGTAGGGGCCGGGCGACTAACCCTGGTATGCACTGAGCTAGAAACATCAGTAGGGGCCGAGCGACTAACCCTGGTATGCACTGAGCTAGAGACATCAGTAAGGGCCGGGCGACTAACCCTGGTATGCACTGAGCTAGAGACATCAGTAGGGGCCGGGCGACTAACCCTGGTATGCACTGAGCTAGAGACATCAGTAGGGGCCGGGCGACTAACCCTGGTATGCACTGAGCTAGAGACATCAGTAGGGGCCGGGCGACTAACCCTGGTATGCACTGAGCTAGAGACATCAGTAGGGGCCGGGCGACTAACCCTGGTATGCACTGAGCTAGAGACATCAGTAGGGGCCGGGCGACTAACCCTGGTATGCACTGAGCTAGAGACATCAGTAGGGGCCGGGCGACTAACCCTGGTAATGCACTGAGCTAGAGACATCAGTAGGGGCCGGGCGACTAACCCTGGTATGCACTGAGCTAGAGACATCAGTAGGGGCCGGGCGACTAACCCTGGTATGCACTGAGCTAGAGACATCAGTAGGGGCCGGGCGACTAACCCTGGTATGCACTGAGCTAGAGACATCAGTAGGGGCCGGGCGACTAACCCTGGTATGCACTGAGCTAGAGACATCAGTAGGGGCCGGGCGACTAACCCTGGTATGCACTGAGCTAGAAACATCAGTAGGGGCCGGGCGACTAACCCTGGTAATGCACTGAGCTAGAAACATCAGTAGGGGCCGGGCGACTAACCCTGGTATGCACTGAGCTAGAAACATCAGTAGGGGCCGGGCGACTAACCCTGGTATGCACTGAGCTAGAGACATCAGTAGGGGCCGGGCGACTAACCCTGGTATGCACTGAGCTAGAGACATCAGTAGGGGCCGGGCGACTAACCCTGGTAATGCACTGAGCTAGAGACATCAGTAAGGGCCGGGCGACTAACCCTGGAATGCACTGAGCTAGAGACATCAGTAGGGGCCGGGCGACTAACCCTGGTATGCACTGAGCTAGAGACATCAGTAGGGGCCGGGCGACTAACCCTGGTATGCACTGAGCTAGAGACATCAGTAGGGGCCGGGCGACTAACCCTGGTATGCACTGAGCTAGAGACATCAGTAGGGGCCGGGCGACTAACCCTGGTAATGCACTGAGCTAGAGACATCAGTAGGGGCCGGGCGACTAACCCTGGTATGCACTGAGCTAGAGACATCAGTAGGGGCCGGGCGACTAACCCTGGTATGCACTGAGCTAGAGACATCAGTAGGGGCCGGGCGACTAACCCTGGTATGCACTGAGCTAGAAACATCAGTAGGGGCCGGGCGACTAACCCTGGTATGCACTGAGCTAGAAACATCAGTAGGGGCCGACCGACTAACCCTGGTATGCACTGAGCTAGAGACATCAGTAAGGGCCGGGCGACTAACCCTGGTATGCACTGAGCTAGAGACATCAGTAGGGGCCGGGCGACTAACCCTGGTACTGCACTGAGCTAGAGACATCAGTAGGGGCCGGGCGACTAACCCTGGTAATGCACTGAGCTAGAGACATCAGTAGGGGCCGGGCGACTAACCCTGGTATGCACTGAGCTAGAAACATCAGTAGGGGCCGAGCGACTAACCCTGGTATGCACTGAGCTAGAGACATCAGTAAGGGCCGGGCGACTAACCCTGGTATGCACTGAGCTAGAGACATTAGTAGGGGCCGGGCGACTAACCCTGGTATGCACTGAGCTAGAGACATCAGTAGGGGCCGGGCGACTAACCCTGGTATGCACTGAGCTAGAGACATCAGTAGGGGCCGGGCGACTAACCCTGGTATGCACTGAGCTATAGACATCAGTAGGGGCCGGGCGACTAACCCTGGTAATGCACTGAGCTAGAAACATCAGTAAGGGCCGGGCGACTAACCCTGGTAATGCACTGAGCTAGAAACATCAGTAGGGGCCGGGCGACTAACCCTGGTATGCACTGAGCTAGAAACATCAGTAGGGGCCGGGCGACTAACCCTGGTAATGCACTGAGCTAGAAACATCAGTAGGGGCAGGGCGACTAACCCTGGTATGCACTGAGCTAGAAACATCAGTAGGGGCCGGGCGACTAACCCTGGTATGCACTGAGCTAGAGACATCAGTAGGGGCCGGGCGACTAACCCTGGTATGCACTGAGCTAGAGACATCAGTAGGGGCCGGGCGACTAACCCTGGTATGCACTGAGCTAGAGACATCAGTAAGGGCCGTGCGACTAACCCTGGTATGCACTGAGCTAGAGACATCAGTAGGGGCGGGGCGACTAACCCTGGTATGCACTGAGCTAGAGACATCAGTAGGGGCCGGGCGACTAACCCTGGTAATGCACTGAGCTAGAAACATCAGTAAGGGCCGGGCGACTAACCCTGGTAATGCACTGAGCTAGAGACATCAGTAGGGGCCGGGCGACTAACCCTGGTAATGCACTGAGCTAGAGACATGAGTAGGGGCCGGGCGACTAACCCTGGTATGCACTGAGCTAGAAACATCAGTAGGGGCCGGGCGACTAACCCTGGTAATGCACTGAGCTAGAGACATTAGTAGGGGCCGGGCGACTAACCCTGGTATGCACTGAGCTAGAAACATCAGTAGGGGCCGGGCGACTAACCCTGGTATGCACTGAGCTAGAAACATCAGTAGAGGCCGGGCGACTAACCCTGGTATGCACTGAGCTAGAGACATCAGTAGGGGCCGGGCGACTAACCCTGGTATGCACTGAGCTAGAGACATCAGTAGGGGCCGGGCGACTAACCCTGGTATGCACTGAGCTAGAGACATCAGTAGGGGCCGGGCGACTAACCCTGGTATGCACTGAGCTAGAGACATCAGTAGGGGCCGGGCGACTAACCCTGGTATGCACTGAGCTAGAGACATCAGTAGGGGCCGGGCGACTAACCCTGGTAATGCACTGAGCTAGAAACATCAGTAAGGGCCGGGCGACTAACCCTGATAATGCACTGAGCTAGAAACATCAGTAGGAAACATCAGTAGGGGCCGGGCGACTAACCCTAGTATGCACTGAGCTAGAGACATCAGTAAGGGCCGGGCGACTAACCCTGGTATGCACTGAGCTAGAGACATCAGTAGGGGCCGGGCGACTAACCCTGGTAATGCACTGAGCTAGAGACATCAGTAAGGGCCGGGCGACTAACCCTGGTATGCACTGAGCTAGAGACATCAGTAGGGGCCGGGCGACTAACCCTGGTATGCACTGAGCTAGAGACATCAGTAGGGGCCGGGCGACTAACCCTGGTATGCACTGAGCTAGAGACATCAGTAGGGGCCGGGCGACTAACCCTGGTATGCACTGAGCTAGAGACATCAGTAGGGGCCGGGCGACTAACCCTGGTATGCACTGAGCTAGAGACATCAGTAGGGGCCGGGCGACTAACCCTGGTATGCACTGAGCTAGAGACATCAGTAGGGGCCGGGCGACTAACCCTGGTATGCACTGAGCTAGAGACATCAGTAGGGGCCGGGCGACTAACCCTGGTATGCACTGAGCTAGAGACATCAGTAGGGGCCGGGCGACTAACCCTGGTATGCACTGAGCTAGAGACATCAGTAGGGGCCGGGCGACTAACCCTGGTATGCACTGAGCTAGAGACATCAGTAGGGGCCGGGCGACTAACCCTGGTATGCACTGAGCTAGAGACATCAGTAGGGGCCGGGCGACTAACCCTGGTATGCACTGAGCTAGAGACATCAGTAGGGGCCGGGCGACTAACCCTGGTATGCACTGAGCTAGAGACATCAGTAGGGGCCGGGCGACTAACCCTGGTATGCACTGAGCTAGAGACATCAGTAGGGGCCGGGCGACTAACCCTGGTATGCACTGAGCTAGAGACATCAGTAGGGGCCGGGCGACTAACCCTGGTAATGCACTGAGCTAGAGACATCAGTAAGGGCCGGGCGACTAACCCTGGTAATGCACTGAGCTAGAGACATCAGTAGGGGCCGGGCGACTAACCCTGGTAATGCACTGAGCTAGAGACATCAGTAGGGGCCGGGCGACTAACCCTGGTAATGCACTGAGCTGGAGACATCAGTAGGGGCCGGGCGACTAACCCTGGTATGCACTGAGCTAGAAACATCAGTAGGGGCCGGGCGACTAACCCTGGTATGCACTGAGCTAGAAACATCAGTAGGGGCCGGGCGACTAACCCTGGTAATGCACTGAGCTAGAAACATCAGTAGGGGCCGGGCGACTAACCCTGGTATGCACTGAGCTAGAAACATCAGTAGGGGCCGGGCGACTAACCCTGGTATGCACTGAGCTAGAGACATCAGTAGGGGCCGGGCGACTAACCCTGGTATGCACTGAGCTAGAAACATCAGTAGGGGCCGGGCGACTAACCCTGGTATGCACTGAGCTAGAAACATCAGTAGGGGCCGGGCGACTAACCCTGGTAATGCACTGAGCTAGAAACATCGGTAGGGGCAGGGCGACTAACCCTGGTATGCACTGAGCTAGAAACATCAGTAGGGGCCGGGCGACTAACCCTGGTATGCACTGAGCTAGAGACATCAGTAGGGGCCGGGCGACTAACCCTGGTATGCACTGAGCTAGAGACATCAGTAGGGGCCGGGCGACTAACCCTGGTATGCACTGAGCTAGAGACATCAGTAGGGGCCGGGCGACTAACCCTGGTAATGCACTGAGCTAGAGATATCAGTAGGGGCCGGGCGACTAACCCTGGTATGCACTGAGCTAGAAACATCAGTAGGGGCCGAGCGATTAACCCTGGTATGCACTGAGCTAGAGACATCAGTAAGGGCCGGGCGACTAACCCTGGTATGCACTGAGCTAGAGACATCAGTAGGGGCCGGGCGACTAACCCTGGTATGCACTGAGCTAGAGACATCAGTATGGGCCGGGCGACTAACCCTGGTATGCACTGAGCTAGAGACATCAGTAGGGGCCGGGCGACTAACCCTGGTATGCACTGAGCTAGAGACATCAGTAGGGGCCGGGCGACTAACCCTGGTATGCACTGAGCTAGAGACATCAGTAGGGGCCGGGCGACTAACCCTGGTATGCACTGAGCTAGAGACATCAGTAGGGGCCGGGCGACTAACCCTGGTATGCACTGAGCTAGAGACATCAGTAGGGGCCGGGCGACTAACCCTGGTAATGCATTGAGCTAGAGACATCAGTAGGGGCCGGGCGACTAACCCTGGTATGCACTGAGCTAGAGACATCAGTAGGGGCCGGGCGACTAACCCTGGTATGCACTGAGCTAGAGACATCAGTAGGGGCCGGGCGACTAACCCTGGTATGCACTGAGCTAGAGACATCAGTAGGGGCCGGGCGACTAACCATGGTATGCACTGAGCTAGAGACATCAGTAGGGGCCGGGCGACTAACCCTGGTATGCACTGAGCTAGAAACATCAGTAGGGGCCGGGCGACTAACCCTGGTAATGCACTGAGCTAGAAACATCAGTAGGGGCCGGGCGACTAACCCTGGTATGCACTGAGCTAGAAACATCAGTAGGGGCCGGGCGACTAACCCTGGTATGCACTGAGCTAGAGACATCAGTAGGGGCCGGGCGACTAACCCTGGTATGCACTGAGCTAGAGACATCAGTAGGGGCCGGGCGACTAACCCTGGTATGCACTGAGCTAGAGACATCAGTAGGGGCCGGGCGACTAACCCTGGTAATGCACTGAGCTAGAGACATCAGTAGGGGCCGGGCGACTAACCCTGGTATGCACTGAGCTAGAAACATCAGTAGGGGCCGAGCGACTAACCCTGGTATGCACTGAGCTAGAGACATCAGTAAGGGCCTGGCGACTAACCCTGGTATGCACTGAGCTAGAGACATCAGTAGGGGCCGGGCGACTAACCCTGGTAATGCACTGAGCTAGAGACATCAGTAAGGGCCGGGCGACTAACCCTGGTATGCACTGAGCTAGAGACATCAGTAGGGGCCGGGCGACTAACCCTGGTATGCACTGAGCTAGAGACATCAGTAGGGGCCGGGCGACTAACCCTGGTATGCACTGAGCTAGAGACATCAGTAGGGGCCGGGCGACTAACCCTGGTATGCACTGAGCTAGAGACATCAGTAGGGGCCGGGCGACTAACCCTGGTAATGCACTGAGCTAGAGACATCAGTAGGGGCCGGGCGACTAACCCTGGTATGCACTGAGCTAGAGACATCAGTAGGGGCCGGGCGACTAACCCTGGTATGCACTGAGCTAGAGACATCAGTAGGGGCCGGGCGACTAACCCTGGTATGCACTGAGCTAGAAACATCAGTAGGGGCCGGGCGACTAACCCTGGTATGCACTGAGCTAGAAACATCAGTAGGGGCCGACCGACTAACCCTGGTATGCACTGAGCTAGAGACATCAGTAAGGGCCGGGCGACTAACCCTGGTATGCACTGAGCTAGAGACATCAGTAGGGGCTGGGCGACTAACCCTGGTACTGCACTGAGCTAGAGACATCAGTAGGGGCCGGGCGACTAACCCTGGTAATGCACTGAGCTAGAGACATCAGTAGGGGCCGGGCGACTAACCCTGGTATGCACTGAGCTAGAAACATCAGTAGGGGCCGAGCGACTAACCCTGGTATGCACTGAGCTAGAGACATCAGTAAGGGCCGGGCGACTAACCCTGGTATGCACTGAGCTAGAGACATTAGTAGGGGCCGGGCGACTAACCCTGGTATGCACTGAGCTAGAGACATCAGTAGGGGCCGGGCGACTAACCCTGGTATGCACTGAGCTAGAGACATCAGTCGGGCCGGGCGCTTAACCCTGGTATGCACTGAGCTAGAGACATCAGTAGGGGCCGGGCGACTAACCCTGGTAATGCACTGAGCTAGAAACATCAGTAAGGGCCGGGCGACTAACCCTGGTAATGCACTGAGCTAGAAACATCAGTAGGGGCCGGGCGACTAACCCTGGTATGCACTGAGCTAGAAACATCAGTAGGGGCCGGGCGACTAACCCTGGTAATGCACTGAGCTAGAAACATCAGTAGGGGCAGGGCGACTAACCCTGGTATGCACTGAGCTAGAAACATCAGTAGGGGCCGGGCGACTAACCCTGGTATGCACTGAGCTAGAGACATCAGTAGGGGCCGGGCGACTAACCCTGGTATGCACTGAGCTAGAGACATCAGTAGGGGCCGGGCGACTAACCCTGGTATGCACTGAGCTAGAGACATCAGTAGGGGCCGGGCGACTAACCCTGGTAATGCACTGAGCTAGAGACATCAGTAGGGGCCGGGCGACTAACCCTGGTATGCACTGAGCTAGAAACATCAGTAGGGGCCGAGCGACTAACCCTGGTATGCACTGAGCTAGAGAAATCAGTAAGGGCCGGGCGACTAACCCTGGTATGCACTGAGCTAGAGACATCAGTACGGGCCGGGCGACTAACCCTGGTATGCACTAAGCTAGAGACATCAGTAGGGGCCGGGCGACTAACCCTGGTATGCACTGAGCTAGAGACATCAGTAGGGGCCGGGCGACTAACCCTGGTATGCACTGAGCCAGAGACATCAGTAGGGGCTGGGCGACTAACCCTGGTATGCACTGAGCTAGAGACATCAGTAGGGGCCGGGCGACTAACCCTGGTATGCACTGAGCTAGAGACATCAGTAGGGGCCGGGCGACTAACCCTGGTATGCACTGAGCTAGAGACATCAGTAGGGGCCGGGCGACTAACCCTGGTATGCACTGAGCTAGAGACATCAGTAGGGGCCGGGCGACTAACCCTGGTAATGCATTGAGCTAGAGACATCAGTAGGGGCCGGGCGACTAACCCTGGTATGCACTGAGCTAGAGACATCAGTAGGGGCCAGGCGACTAACCCTGGTATGCACTGAGCTAGAGACATCAGTAGGGGCCGGGCGACTAACCCTGGTATGCACTGAGCTAGAGACATCAGTAGGGGCCGGGCGACTAACCCTGTTATGCACTGAGCTAGAGACATCAGTAGGGGCCGGGCGACTAACCCTGGTATGCACTGAGCTAGAAACATCAGTAGGGGCCGGGCGACTAACCCTGGTAATGCACTGAGCTAGAAACATCAGTAGGGGCCGGGCGACTAACCCTGGTATGCACTGAGCTAGAAACATCAGTAGGGGCCGGGCGACTAACCCTGGTATGCACTGAGCTAGAGACATCAGTAGGGGCCGGGCGACTAACCCTGGTATGCACTGAGCTAGAGACATCAGTAGGGGCCGGGCGACTAACCCTGGTATGCACTGAGCTAGAGACATCAGTAGGGGCCGGGCGACTAACCCTGGTAATGCACTGAGCTAGAGACATCAGTAGGGGCCGGGCGACTAACCCTGGTATGCACTGAGCTAGAAACATCAGTAGGGGCCGGGCGACTAACCCTGGTATGCACTGAGCTAGAGACATCAGTAAGGGCCTGGCGACTAACCCTGGTATGCACTGAGCTAGAGACATCAGTAGGGGCCGGGCGACTAACCCTGGTAATGCACTGAGCTAGAGACATCAGTAAGGGCCGGGCGACTAACCCTGGTATGCACTGAGCTAGAGACATCAGTAGGGGCCGGGCGACTAACCCTGGTATGCACTGAGCTAGAGACATCAGTAGGGGCCGGGCGACTAACCCTGGTATGCACTGAGCTAGAGACATCAGTAGGGGCCGGGCGACTAACCCTGGTATGCACTGAGCTAGAGACATCAGTAGGGGCCGGGCGACTAACCCTGGTAATGCACTGAGCTAGAGACATCAGTAGGGGCCGGGCGACTAACCCTGGTATGCACTGAGCTAGAGACATCAGTAGGGGCCGGGCGACTAACCCTGGTATGCACTGAGCTAGAGACATCAGTAGGGGCCGGGCGACTAACCCTGTTATGCACTGAGCTAGAAACATCAGTAGGGGCCGGGCGACTAACCCTGGTATGCACTGAGCTAGAAACATCAGTAGGGGCCGACCGACTAACCCTGGTATGCACTGAGCTAGAGACATCAGTAAGGGCCGGGCGACTAACCCTGGTATGCACTGAGCTAGAGACATCAGTAGGGGCTGGGCGACTAACCCTGGTACTGCACTGAGCTAGAGACATCAGTAGGGGCCGGGCGACTAACCCTGGTAATGCACTGAGCTAGAGACATCAGTAGGGGCCGGGCGACTAACCCTGGTATGCACTGAGCTAGAAACATCAGTAGGGGCCGAGCGACTAACCCTGGTATGCACTGAGCTAGAGACATCAGTAAGGGCCGGGCGACTAACCCTGGTATGCACTGAGCTAGAGACATTAGTAGGGGCCGGGCGACTAACCCTGGTATGCACTGAGCTAGAGACATCAGTAGGGGCCAGGCGACTAACCCTGGTATGCACTGAGCTAGAGACATCAGTAGGGGCCGGGCGCTTAACCCTGGTATGCACTGAGCTAGAGACATCAGTAGGGGCCGGGCGACTAACCCTGGTAATGCACTGAGCTAGAAACATCAGTAAGGGCCGGGCGACTAACCCTGGTAATGCACTGAGCTAGAAACATCAGTAGGGGCCGGGCGACTAACCCTGGTATGCACTGAGCTAGAAACATCAGTAGGGGCCGGGCGACTAACCCTGGTAATGCACTGAGCTAGAAACATCAGTAGGGGCAGGGCGACTAACCCTGGTATGCACTGAGCTAGAAACATCAGTAGGGGCCGGGAGACTAACCCTGGTATGCACTGAGCTAGAGACATCAGTAGGGGCCGGGCGACTAACCCTGGTATGCACTGAGCTAGAGACATCAGTAGGGGCCGGGCGACTAACCCTGGTATGCACTGAGCTAGAGACATCAGTAGGGGCCGGGCGACTAACCCTGGTAATGCACTGAGCTAGAGACATCAGTAGGGGCCGGGCGACTAACCCTGGTATGCACTGAGCTAGAAACATCAGTAGGGGCCGAGCGACTAACCCTGGTATGCACTGAGCTAGAGAAATCAGTAAGGGCCGGGCGACTAACCCTGGTATGCACTGAGCTAGAGACATCAGTAGGGGCCGGGCGACTAACCCTGGTATGCACTGAGCTAGAGACATCAGTAGGGGCTGGGCGACTAACCCTGGTATGCACTGAGCTAGAGACATCAGTAGGGGCCGGGCGACTAACCCTGGTATGCACTAAGCTAGAGACATCAGTAGGGGCCGGGCGACTAACCCTGGTATGCACTGAGCTAGAGACATCAGTAGGGGCCGGGCGACTAACCCTGGTATGCACTGAGCCAGAGACATCAGTAGGGGCCGGGCGACTAACCCTGGTAATGCATTGAGCTAGAGACATCAGTAGCGGCCGGGCGACTAACCCTGGTATGCACTGAGCTAGAGACATCAGTAGGGGCCGGGCGACTAACCCTGGTATGCACTGAGCTAGAGACATCAGTAGGGGCCGGGCGACTAACCCTGGTATGCACTGAGCTAGAGACATCAGTAGGGGCCGGGCGACTAACCCTGGTATGCACTGAGCTAGAGACATCAGTAGGGGCCGGGCGACTAACCCTGGTATGCACTGAGCTAGAAACATCAGTAGGGGCCGGGCGACTAACCCTGGTAATGCACTGAGCTAGAAACATCAGTAGGGGCCGGGCGACTAACCCTGGTATGCACTGAGCTAGAAACATCAGTAGGGGCCGGGCGACTAACCCTGGTATGCACTGAGCTAGAGACATCAGTAGGGGCCGGGCGACTAACCCTGGTATGCACTGAGCTAGAGACATCAGTAGGGGCCGGGCGACTAACCCTGGTATGCACTGAGTTAGAGACATCAGTTGGGGCCGGGCGACTAACCCTGGTAATGCACTGAGCTAGAGACATCAGTAGGGGCCGGGCGACTAACCCTGGTATGCACTGAGCTAGAAACATCAGTAGGGGCCGAGCGACTAACCCTGGTATGCACTGAGCTAGAGACATCAGTAAGGGCCTGGCGACTAACCCTGGTATGCACTGAGCTAGAGACATCAGTAGGGGCCGGGCGACTAACCCTGGTAATGCACTGAGCTAGAGACATCAGTAAGGGCCGGGCGACTAACCCTGGTATGCACTGAGCTAGAGACATCAGTAGGGGCCGGGCGACTAACCCTGGTATGCACTGAGCTAGAGACATCAGTAGGGGCCGGGCGACTAACCCTGGTATGCACTGAGCTAGAGACATCAGTAGGGGCCGGGCGACTAACCCTGGTATGCACTGAGCTAGAGACATCAGTAGGGGCCGGGCGACTAACCCTGGTATGCACTGAGCTAGAGACATCAGTAGGGGCCGGGCGACTAACCCTGGTATGCACTGAGCTAGAGACATCAGTAGGGGCCGGGCGACTAACCCTGGTAATGCACTGAGCTAGAGACATCAGTAGGGGCCGGGCGACTAACCCTGGTATGCACTGAGCTAGAGACATCAGTAGGGGCCGGGCGACTAACCCTGGTATGCACTGAGCTAGAGACATCAGTAGGGGCCGGGCGACTAACCCTGGTATGCACTGAGCTAGAGACATCAGTAGGGGCCGGGCGACTAACCCTGGTATGCACTGAGCTAGAGACATCAGTAGGGGCCGGGCGACTAACCCTGGTATGCACTGAGCTAGAGACATCAGTAGGGGCCGGGCGACTAACCCTGGTATGCACTGAGCTAGAGACATCAGTAAGGGCCGGGCGACTAACCCTGGTATGCACTGAGCTAGAGACATCAGTAGGGGCCGGGCGACTAACCCTGGTATGCACTGAGCTAGAGACATCAGTAGGGGCCGGGCGACTAACCCTGGTAATGCACTGAGCTAGAAACATCAGTAAGGGCCGGGCGACTAACCCTGGTAATGCACTGAGCTAGAGACATCAGTAGGGGCCGGGCGACTAACCCTGGTAATGCACTGAGCTAGAGACATCAGTAGGGGCCGGGCGACTAACCCTGGTAATGCACTGAGCTAGAGACATCAGTAGGGGCCGGGCGACTAACCCTGGTAATGCACTGAGCTAGAGACATCAGTAGGGGCCGGGCGACTAACCCTGGTATGCACTGAGCTAGAAACATCAGTAGGGGCCGGGCGACTAACCCTGGGATGCACTGAGCTAGAAACATCAGTAGGGGCCGGGCGACTAACCCTGGTAATGCACTGAGCTAGAAACATCAGTAGGGGCCGGGCGACTAACCCTGGTATGCACTGAGCTAGAAACATCAGTAGGGGCCGGGCGACTAACCCTGGTATGCACTGAGCTAGAGACATCAGTAGGGGCCGGGCGACTAACCCTGGTATGCACTGAGCTAGAGACATCAGTAGGGGCCGGGCGACTAACCCTGGTATGCACTGAGCTAGAGACATCAGTTGGGCCGGGCGACTAACCCTGGTATGCACTGAGCTAGAGACATCAGTAGGGGCCGGGCGACTAACCCTGGTAATGCTCTGAGCTAGAAACATCAGTAAGGGCCGGGCGACTAACCCCGGTAATGCACTGAGCTAGAAACATCAGTAGGGGCCGGGCGACTAACCCTGGTATGCACTGAGCTAGAAACATCAGTAGGGGCCGGGCGACTAACCCTGGTAATGCACTGAGCTAGAAACATCAGTAGGGTCCGGGCGACTAACCCTTGTATGCACTGAGCTAGAAACATCAGTAGGGGCCGGGCGACTAACCCTGGTATGCACTGAGCTAGAGACATCAGTAGGGGCCGGGCGACTAACCCTGGTATGCACTGAGCTAGAGACATCAGTAGGGGCCGGGCGACTAACCCTGGTAATGCACTGAGCTAGAGACATGAGTAGGGGCCGGGCGACTAACCCTGGTATGCACTGAGCTAGAGACATCAGTAGGGGCCGGGCGACTAACCCTGGTATGCACTGAGCTAGAGACATCAGTAGGGGCCGGGCGACTAACCCTGGTATGCACTGAGCTAGAGACATCAGTAGGGGCCGGGCGACTAACCCTGGTATGCACTGAGCTAGAGACATCAGTAGGGGCCGGGCGACTAACCCTGGTATGCACTGAGCTAGAGACATCAGTAGGGGCCGGGCGACTAACCCTGGTATGCACTGAGCTAGAGACATCAGTAGGGGCCGGGCGACTAACCCTGGTATGCACTGAGCTAGAGACATCAGTAGGGGCCGGGCGACTAACCCTGGTATGCACTGAGCTAGAGACATCAGTAAGGGCCGGGCGACTAACCCTGGTATGCACTGAGCTAGAGACATCAGTAGGGGCCGGGCGACTAACCCTGGTATGCACTGAGCTAGAGACATCAGTAGGGGCCGGGCGACTAACCCTGGTAATGCACTGAGCTAGAAACATCAGTAAGGGCTGGGCGACTAACCCTGGTAATGCACTGAGCTAGAGACATCAGTAGGGGCCGGGCGACTAACCCTGGTAATGCACTGAGCTAGAGACATCAGTAGGGGCCGGGCGACTAACCCTGGTAATGCACTGAGCTAGAGACATCAGTAGGGGCCGGGCGACTAACCCTGGTATGCACTGAGCTAGAAACATCAGTAGGGGCCGGGCGACTAACCCTGGGATGCACTGAGCTAGAAACATCAGTAGGGGCCGGGCGACTAACCCTGGTAATGCACTGAGCTAGAAACATCAGTAGGGGCCGGGCGACTAACCCTGGTATGCACTGAGCTAGAAACATCAGTAGGGGCCGGGCGACTAACCCTGGTATGCACTGAGCTAGAGACATCAGTAGGCGCCGGGCGACTAACCCTGGTATGCACTGAGCTAGAGACATCAGTAGGGGCCGGGCGACTAACCCTGGTATGCACTGAGCTAGAGACATCAGTAGGGCCGGGCGACTAACCCTGGTATGCACTGAGCTAGAGACATCAGTAGGGGCCGGGCGACTAACCCTGGTAATGCTCTGAGCTAGAAACATCAGTAAGGGCCGGGCGACTAACCCTGGTAATGCACTGAGCTAGAAACATCAGTAGGGGCCGGGCGACTAACCCTGGTAATGCACTGAGCTAGAAACATCAGTAGGGGCCGGGCGACTAACCCTGGTATGCACTGAGCTAGAAACATCAGTAGGGGCCGGGCGACTAACCCTGGTATGCACTGAGCTAGAGACATCAGTAGGGGCCGGGCGACTAACCCTGGTATGCACTGAGCTAGAGACATCAGTAGGGGCCGGGCGACTAAACCTGGTATGCACTGAGCTAGAGACATCAGTAGGGGCCGGGCGACTAACCCTGGTATGCACTGAGCTAGAGACATCAGTAGGGGCCGGGCGACTAACCCTGGTATGCACTGAGCTAGAGACATCAGTAGGGGCCGGGCGACTAACCCTGGTATGCACTGAGCTAGAGACATCAGTAGGGGCCGGGCGACTAACCCTGGTATGCACTGAGCTAGAGACATCAGTAGGGGCCGGGCGACTAACCCTGGTATGCACTGAGCTAGAGACATCAGTAGGGGCCGGGCGACTAACCCTGGTATGCACTGAGCTAGAGACATCAGTAAGGGCCGGGCGACTAACCCTGGTATGCACTGAGCTAGAGACATCAGTAGGGGCCGGGCGACTAACCCTGGTATGCACTGAGCTAGAGACATCAGTAGGGGCCGGGCGACTAACCCTGGTAATGCACTGAGCTAGAAACATCAGTAAGGGCTGGGCGACTAACCCTGGTAATGCACTGAGCTAGAGACATCAGTAGGGGCCGGGCGACTAACCCTGGTAATGCACTGAGCTAGAGACATCAGTAGGGGCCGGGCGACTAACCCTGGTAATGCACTGAGCTAGAGACATCAGTAGGGGCCGGGCGACTAACCCTGGTATGCACTGAGCTAGAAACATCAGTAGGGGCCGGGCGACTAACCCTGGGATGCACTGAGCTAGAAACATCAGTAGGGGCCGGGCGACTAACCCTGGTAATGCACTGAGCTAGAAACATCAGTAGGGGCCGGGCGACTAACCCTGGTATGCACTGAGCTAGAAACATCAGTAGGGGCCGGGCGACTAACCCTGGTATGCACTGAGCTAGAGACATCAGTAGGGGCCGGGCGACTAACCCTGGTATGCACTGAGCTAGAGACATCAGTAGGGGCCGGGCGACTAACCCTGGTATGCACTGAACTAGAGACATCAGTAGGGCCGGGCGACTAACCCTGGTATGCACTGAGCTAGAGACATCAGTAGGGGCCGGGCGACTAACCCTGGTAATGCTCTGAGCTAGAAACATCAGTAAGGGCCGGGCGACTAACCCTGGTAATGCACTGAGCTAGAAACATCAGTAGGGGCCGGGCGACTAACCCTGGTAATGCACTGAGCTAGAAACATCAGTAGGGGCCGGGCGACTAACCCTGGTATGCACTGAGCTAGAAACATCAGTAGGGGCCGGGCGACTAACCCTGGTATGCACTGAGCTAGAGACATCAGTAGGGGCCGGGCGACTAACCCTGGTATGCACTGAGCTAGAGACATCAGTAGGGGCCGGGCGACTAACCCTGGTATGCACTGAGCTAGAGACATCAGTAGGGGCCGGGCGACTAACCCTGGTATGCACTGAGCTAGAGACATCAGTAGGGGCCGGGCGACTAACCCTGGTATGCACTGAGCTAGAGACATCAGTAGGGGCCGGGCGACTAACCCTGGTATGCACTGAGCTAGAGACATCAGTAGGGGCCGGGCGACTAACCCTGGTATGCACTGAGCTAGAGACATCAGTAGGGGCCGGGCGACTAACCCTGGTATGCACTGAGCTAGAGACATCAGTAGGGGCCGGGCGACTAACCCTGGTATGCACTGAGCTAGAGACATCAGTAGGGGCCGGGCGACTAACCCTGGTATGCACTGAGCTAGAGACATCAGTAAGGGCCGGGCGACTAACCCTGGTATGCACTGAGCTAGAGACATCAGTAGGGGCCGGGCGACTAACCCTGGTATGCACTGAGCTAGAGACATCAGTAGGGGCCGGGCGACTAACCCTGGTAATGCACTGAGCTAGAAACATCAGTAAGGGCCGGGCGACTAACCCTGGTAATGCACTGAGCTAGAAACATCAGTAGGGGCCGGGCGACTAACCCTGGTATGCACTGAGCTAGAGACATCAGTAGGGGCCGGGCGACTAACCCTGGTATGCACTGAGCTAGAAACATCAGTAGGGGCCGGGCGACTAACCCTGGTATGCACTGAGCTAGAAACATCAGTAGGGGCCGGGCGACTAACCCTGGTATGCACTGAGCTAGAGACATCAGTAGGGGCCGGGCGACTAACCCTGGTATGCACTGAGCTAGAGACATCAGTAGGGGCCGGGCGACTAACCCTGGTATGCACTGAGCTAGAGACATCAGTAGGGGCCGGGCGACTAACCCTGGTATGCACTGAGCTAGAGACATCAGTAGGGGCCGGGCGACTAACCCTGGTATGCACTGAGCTAGAGACATCAGTAGGGGCCGGGCGACTAACCCTGGTAATGCACTGAGCTAGAGACATCAGTAGGGGCCGGGCGACTAACCCTGGTATGCACTGAGCTAGAAACATCAGTAGGGGCCGAGCGACTAACCCTGGTATGCACTGAGCTAGAGAAATCAGTAAGGGCCGGGCGACTAACCCTGGTATGCACTGAGCTAGAGACATCAGTAGGGGCCGGGCGACTAACCCTGGTATGCACTGAGCTAGAGACATCAGTAGGGGCCGGGCGACTAACCCTGGTATGCACTGAGCTAGAGACATCAGTAGGGGCCGGGCGACTAACCCTGGTATGCACTGAGCTAGAGACATCAGTAGGGGCCGGGCGACTAACCCTGGTATGCACTGAGCTAGAGACATCAGTAGGGGCCGGGCGACTAACCCTGGTATGCACTGAGCTAGAGACATCAGTAGGGGCCGGGCGACTAACCCTGGTAATGCACTGAGCTAGAGACATCAGTAGGGGCCGGGCGACTAACCCTGGTATGCACTGAGCTAGAGACATCAGTAGGGGCCGGGCGACTAACCCTGGTATGCACTGAGCTAGAGACATCAGTAGGGGCCGGGCGACTAACCCTGGTATGCACTGAGCTAGAGACATCAGTAGGGGCCGGGCGACTAACCCTGGTATGCACTGAGCTAGAGACATCAGTAGGGGCCGGGCGACTAACCCTGGTAATGCACTGAGCTAGAAACATCAGTAGGGGCCGGGCGACTAACCCTGGTATGCACTGAGCTAGAAACATCAGTAGGGGCCGGGCGACTAACCCTGGTATGCACTGAGCTAGAGACATCAGTAGGGGCCGGGCGACTAACCCTGGTATGCACTGAGCTAGAGACATCAGTAGGGGCCGGGCGACTAACCCTGGTATGCACTGAGCTAGAGACATCAGTAGGGGCCGGGCGACTAACCCTGGTAATGCACTGAGCTAGAGACATCAGTAGGGGCCGGGCGACTAACCCTGGTATGCACTGAGCTAGAAACATCAGTAGGGGCCGGGCGACTAACCCTGGTATGCACTGAGCTAGAGACATCAGTAGGGGCCGGGCGACTAACCCTGGTATGCACTGAGCTAGAGACATCAGTAGGGGCCGGGCGACTAACCCTGGTATGCACTGAGCTAGAGACATCAGTAGGGGCCGGGCGACTAACCCTGGTAATGCACTGAGCTAGAGACATCAGTAAGGGCCGGGCGACTAACCCTGGTATGCACTGAGCTAGAGACATCAGTAGGGGCCGGGCGACTAACCCTGGTATGCACTGAGCTAGAGACATCAGTAGGGGCCGGGCGACTAACCCTGGTATGCACTGAGCTAGAGACATCAGTAGGGGCCGGGCGACTAACCCTGGTATGCACTGAGCTAGAGACATCAGTAGGGGCCGGGCGACTAACCCTGGTATGCACTGAGCTAGAGACATCAGTAGGGGCCGGGCGACTAACCCTGGTATGCACTGAGCTAGAGACATCAGTAGGGGCCGGGCGACTAACCCTGGTAATGCACTGAGCTAGAGACATCAGTAGGGGCCGGGCGACTAACCCTGGTATGCACTGAGCTAGAGACATCAGTAGGGGCCGGGCGACTAACCCTGGTATGCACTGAGCTAGAGACATCAGTAGGGGCCGGGCGACTAACCCTGGTATGCACTGAGCTAGAGACATCAGTAGGGGCCGGGCGACTAACCCTGGTAATGCACTGAGCTAGAGACATCAGTAGGGGCCGGGCGACTAACCCTGGTATGCACTGAGCTAGAGACATCAGTAGGGGCCGGGCGACTAACCCTGGTATGCACTGAGCTAGAGACATCAGTAGGGGCCGGGCGACTAACCCTGGTATGCACTGAGCTAGAGACATCAGTAGGGGCCGGGCGACTAACCCTGGTATGCACTGAGCTAGAGACATCAGTAGGGGCCGGGCGACTAACCCTGGTATGCACTGAGCTAGAGACATCAGTAGGGGCCGGGCGACTAACCCTGGTATGCACTGAGCTAGAGACATCAGTAGGGGCCGGGCGACTAACCCTGGTAATGCACTGAGCTAGAGACATCAGTAGGGGCCGGGCGACTAACCCTGGTATGCACTGAGCTAGAGACATCAGTAGGGGCCGGGCGACTAACCCTGGTATGCACTGAGCTAGAGACATCAGTAGGGGCCGGGCGACTAACCCTGGTATGCACTGAGCTAGAGACATCAGTAGGGGCCGGGCGACTAACCCTGGTATGCACTGAGCTAGAGACATCAGTAGGGGCCGGGCGACTAACCCTGGTATGCACTGAGCTAGAGACATCAGTAGGGGCCGGGCGACTAACCCTGGTATGCACTGAGCTAGAGACATCAGTAAGGGCCGGGCGACTAACCCTGGTATGCACTGAGCTAGAGACATCAGTAGGGGCCGGGCGACTAACCCTGGTATGCACTGAGCTAGAGACATCAGTAGGGGCCGGGCGACTAACCCTGGTAATGCACTGAGCTAGAAACATCAGTAGGGGCCGGGCGACTAACCCTGGTAATGCACTGAGCTAGAGACATCAGTAGGGGCCGGGCGACTAACCCTGGTAATGCACTGAGCTAGAGACATCAGTAGGGGCCGGGCGACTAACCCTGGTAATGCACTGAGCTAGAGACATCAGTAGGGGCCGGGCGACTAACCCTGGTAATGCACTGAGCTAGAGACATCAGTAGGGGCCGGGCGACTAACCCTGGTATGCACTGAGCTAGAGACATCAGTAGGGGCCGGGCGACTAACCCTGGTATGCACTGAGCTAGAGACATCAGTAGGGGCCGGGCGACTAACCCTGGTATGCACTGAGCTAGAGACATCAGTAGGGGCCGGGCGACTAACCCTGGTATGCACTGAGCTAGAGACATCAGTAGGGGCCGGGCGACTAACCCTGGTATGCACTGAGCTAGAAACATCAGTAGGGGCCGGGCGACTAACCCTGGTAATGCACTGAGCTAGAAACATCAGTAGGGGCCGGGCGACTAACCCTGGTATGCACTGAGCTAGAAACATCAGTAGGGGCCGGGCGACTAACCCTGGTATGCACTGAGCTAGAGACATCAGTAGGGGCCGGGCGACTAACCCTGGTATGCACTGAGCTAGAGACATCAGTAGGGGCCGGGCGACTAACCCTGGTATGCACTGAGCTAGAGACATCAGTAGGGGCCGGGCGACTAACCCTGGTAATGCACTGAGCTAGAGACATCAGTAGGGGCCGGGCGACTAACCCTGGTATGCACTGAGCTAGAAACATCAGTAGGGGCCGGGCGACTAACCCTGGTATGCACTGAGCTAGAGACATCAGTAAGGGCCGGGCGACTAACCCTGGTATGCACTGAGCTAGAGACATCAGTAGGGGCCGGGCGACTAACCCTGGTAATGCACTGAGCTAGAGACATCAGTAAGGGCCGGGCGACTAACCCTGGTATGCACTGAGCTAGAGACATCAGTAGGGGCCGGGCGACTAACCCTGGTATGCACTGAGCTAGAGACATCAGTAGGGGCCGGGCGACTAACCCTGGTATGCACTGAGCTAGAGACATCAGTAGGGGCCGGGCGACTAACCCTGGTATGCACTGAGCTAGAGACATCAGTAGGGGCCGGGCGACTAACCCTGGTAATGCACTGAGCTAGAGACATCAGTAGGGGCCGGGCGACTAACCCTGGTATGCACTGAGCTAGAGACATCAGTAGGGGCCGGGCGACTAACCCTGGTATGCACTGAGCTAGAGACATCAGTAGGGGCCGGGCGACTAACCCTGGTATGCACTGAGCTAGAAACATCAGTAGGGGCCGGGCGACTAACCCTGGTATGCACTGAGCTAGAAACATCAGTAGGGGCCGAGCGACTAACCCTGGTATGCACTGAGCTAGAGACATCAGTAAGGGCCGGGCGACTAACCCTGGTATGCACTGAGCTAGAGACATCAGTAGGGGCCGGGCGACTAACCCTGGTACTGCACTGAGCTAGAGACATCAGTAGGGGCCGGGCGACTAACCCTGGTAATGCACTGAGCTAGAGACATCAGTAGGGGCCGGGCGACTAACCCTGGTATGCACTGAGCTAGAAACATCAGTAGGGGCCGGGCGACTAACCCTGGTATGCACTGAGCTAGAGACATCAGTAAGGGCCGGGCGACTAACCCTGGTATGCACTGAGCTAGAGACATCAGTAGGGGCCGGGCGACTAACCCTGGTATGCACTGAGCTAGAGACATCAGTAGGGGCCGGGCGACTAACCCTGGTATGCACTGAGCTAGAGACATCAGTAGGGGCCGGGCGACTAACCCTGGTATGCACTGAGCTAGAGACATCAGTAGGGGCCGGGCGACTAACCCTGGTAATGCACTGAGCTAGAAACATCAGTAAGGGCCGGGCGACTAACCCTGGTAATGCACTGAGCTAGAAACATCAGTAGGGGCCGGGCGACTAACCCTGGTATGCACTGAGCTAGAAACATCAGTAGGGGCCGGGCGACTAACCCTGGTAATGCACTGAGCTAGAAACATCAGTAGGGGCCGGGCGACTAACCCTGGTATGCACTGAGCTAGAAACATCAGTAGGGGCCGGGCGACTAACCCTGGTATGCACTGAGCTAGAGACATCAGTAGGGGCCGGGCGACTAACCCTGGTATGCACTGAGCTAGAGACATCAGTAGGGGCCGGGCGACTAACCCTGGTATGCACTGAGCTAGAGACATCAGTAGGGGCCGGGCGACTAACCCTGGTAATGCACTGAGCTAGAGACATCAGTAGGGGCCGGGCGACTAACCCTGGTATGCACTGAGCTAGAAACATCAGTAGGGGCCGAGCGACTAACCCTGGTATGCACTGAGCTAGAGAAATCAGTAAGGGCCGGGCGACTAACCCTGGTATGCACTGAGCTAGAGACATCAGTAGGGGCCGGGCGACTAACCCTGGTATGCACTGAGCTAGAGACATCAGTAGGGGCCGGGCGACTAACCCTGGTATGCACTGAGCTAGAGACATCAGTAGGGGCCGGGCGACTAACCCTGGTATGCACTGAGCTAGAGACATCAGTAGGGGCCGGGCGACTAACCCTGGTATGCACTGAGCTAGAGACATCAGTAGGGGCCGGGCGACTAACCCTGGTATGCACTGAGCTAGAGACATCAGTAGGGGCCGGGCGACTAACCCTGGTATGCACTGAGCTAGAGACATCAGTAGGGGCCGGGCGACTAACCCTGGTATGCACTGAGCTAGAGACATCAGTAGGGGCCGGGCGACTAACCCTGGTAATGCACTGAGCTAGAGACATCAGTAGGGGCCGGGCGACTAACCCTGGTATGCACTGAGCTAGAGACATCAGTAGGGGCCGGGCGACTAACCCTGGTATGCACTGAGCTAGAGACATCAGTAGGGGCCGGGCGACTAACCCTGGTATGCACTGAGCTAGAGACATCAGTAGGGGCCGGGCGACTAACCCTGGTATGCACTGAGCTAGAGACATCAGTAGGGGCCGGGCGACTAACCCTGGTATGCACTGAGCTAGAAACATCAGTAGGGGCCGGGCGACTAACCCTGGTAATGCACTGAGCTAGAAACATCAGTAGGGGCCGGGCGACTAACCCTGGTATGCACTGAGCTAGAAACATCAGTAGGGGCCGGGCGACTAACCCTGGTATGCACTGAGCTAGAGACATCAGTAGGGGCCGGGCGACTAACCCTGGTATGCACTGAGCTAGAGACATCAGTAGGGGCCGGGCGACTAACCCTGGTATGCACTGAGCTAGAGACATCAGTAGGGGCCGGGCGACTAACCCTGGTAATGCACTGAGCTAGAGACATCAGTAGGGGCCGGGCGACTAACCCTGGTATGCACTGAGCTAGAAACATCAGTAGGGGCCGGGCGACTAACCCTGGTATGCACTGAGCTAGAGACATCAGTAAGGGCCTGGCGACTAACCCTGGTATGCACTGAGCTAGAGACATCAGTAGGGGCCGGGCGACTAACCCTGGTAATGCACTGAGCTAGAGACATCAGTAGGGGCCGGGCGACTAACCCTGGTATGCACTGAGCTAGAGACATCAGTAGGGGCCGGGCGACTAACCCTGGTATGCACTGAGCTAGAGACATCAGTAGGGGCCGGGCGACTAACCCTGGTATGCACTGAGCTAGAGACATCAGTAGGGGCCGGGCGACTAACCCTGGTATGCACTGAGCTAGAGACATCAGTAGGGGCCGGGCGACTAACCCTGGTAATGCACTGAGCTAGAGACATCAGTAGGGGCCGGGCGACTAACCCTGGTATGCACTGAGCTAGAGACATCAGTAGGGGCCGGGCGACTAACCCTGGTATGCACTGAGCTAGAGACATCAGTAGGGGCCGGGCGACTAACCCTGGTATGCACTGAGCTAGAAACATCAGTAGGGGCCGGGCGACTAACCCTGGTATGCACTGAGCTAGAGACATCAGTAGGGGCCGAGCGACTAACCCTGGTATGCACTGAGCTAGAGACATCAGTAGGGGCCGGGCGACTAACCCTGGTATGCACTGAGCTAGAGACATCAGTAGGGGCCGGGCGACTAACCCTGGTACTGCACTGAGCTAGAGACATCAGTAGGGGCCGGGCGACTAACCCTGGTAATGCACTGAGCTAGAGACATCAGTAGGGGCCGGGCGACTAACCCTGGTATGCACTGAGCTAGAAACATCAGTAGGGGCCGGGCGACTAACCCTGGTATGCACTGAGCTAGAGACATCAGTAAGGGCCGGGCGACTAACCCTGGTATGCACTGAGCTAGAGACATCAGTAGGGGCCGGGCGACTAACCCTGGTATGCACTGAGCTAGAGACATCAGTAGGGGCCAGGCGACTAACCCTGGTATGCACTGAGCTAGAGACATCAGTAGGGGCCGGGCGACTAACCCTGGTATGCACTGAGCTAGAGACATCAGTAGGGGCCGGGCGACTAACCCTGGTAATGCACTGAGCTAGAAACATCAGTAAGGGCCGGGCGACTAACCCTGGTAATGCACTGAGCTAGAAACATCAGTAGGGGCCGGGCGACTAACCCTGGTATGCACTGAGCTAGAAACATCAGTAGGGGCCGGGCGACTAACCCTGGTAATGCACTGAGCTAGAAACATCAGTAGGGGCAGGGCGACTAACCCTGGTATGCACTGAGCTAGAAACATCAGTAGGGGCCGGGCGACTAACCCTGGTATGCACTGAGCTAGAGACATCAGTAGGGGCCGGGCGACTAACCCTGGTATGCACTGAGCTAGAGACATCAGTAGGGGCCGGGCGACTAACCCTGGTATGCACTGAGCTAGAGACATCAGTAGGGGCCGGGCGACTAACCCTGGTAATGCACTGAGCTAGAGACATCAGTAGGGGCCGGGCGACTAACCCTGGTATGCACTGAGCTAGAAACATCAGTAGGGGCCGAGCGACTAACCCTGGTATGCACTGAGCTAGAGAAATCAGTAAGGGCCGGGCGACTAACCCTGGTATGCACTGAGCTAGAGACATCAGTAGGGGCCGGGCGACTAACCCTGGTATGCACTGAGCTAGAGACATCAGTAGGGGCTGGGCGACTAACCCTGGTATGCACTGAGCTAGAGACATCAGTAGGGGCCGGGCGACTAACCCTGGTATGCACTAAGCTAGAGACATCAGTAGGGGCCGGGCGACTAACCCTGGTATGCACTGAGCTAGAGACATCAGTAGGGGCCGGGCGACTAACCCTGGTATGCACTGAGCCAGAGACATCAGTAGGGGCCGGGCGACTAACCCTGGTAATGCATTGAGCTAGAGACATCAGTAGCGGCCGGGCGACTAACCCTGGTATGCACTGAGCTAGAGACATCAGTAGGGGCCGGGCGACTAACCCTGGTATGCACTGAGCTAGAGACATCAGTAGGGGCCGGGCGACTAACCCTGGTATGCACTGAGCTAGAGACATCAGTAGGGGCCGGGCGACTAACCCTGGTATGCACTGAGCTAGAGACATCAGTAGGGGCCGGGCGACTAACCCTGGTATGCACTGAGCTAGAAACATCAGTAGGGGCCGGGCGACTAACCCTGGTAATGCACTGAGCTAGAAACATCAGTAGGGGCCGGGCGACTAACCCTGGTATGCACTGAGCTAGAAACATCAGTAGGGGCCGGGCGACTAACCCTGGTATGCACTGAGCTAGAGACATCAGTAGGGGCCGGGCGACTAACCCTGGTATGCACTGAGCTAGAGACATCAGTAGGGGCCGGGCGACTAACCCTGGTATGCACTGAGTTAGAGACATCAGTTGGGGCCGGGCGACTAACCCTGGTAATGCACTGAGCTAGAGACATCAGTAGGGGCCGGGCGACTAACCCTGGTATGCACTGAGCTAGAAACATCAGTAGGGGCCGAGCGACTAACCCTGGTATGCACTGAGCTAGAGACATCAGTAAGGGCCTGGCGACTAACCCTGGTATGCACTGAGCTAGAGACATCAGTAGGGGCCGGGCGACTAACCCTGGTAATGCACTGAGCTAGAGACATCAGTAAGGGCCGGGCGACTAACCCTGGTATGCACTGAGCTAGAGACATCAGTAGGGGCCGGGCGACTAACCCTGGTATGCACTGAGCTAGAGACATCAGTAGGGGCCGGGCGACTAACCCTGGTATGCACTGAGCTAGAGACATCAGTAGGGGCCGGGCGACTAACCCTGGTATGCACTGAGCTAGAGACATCAGTAGGGGCCGGGCGACTAACCCTGGTATGCACTGAGCTAGAGACATCAGTAGGGGCCGGGCGACTAACCCTGGTATGCACTGAGCTAGAGACATCAGTAGGGGCCGGGCGACTAACCCTGGTAATGCACTGAGCTAGAGACATCAGTAGGGGCCGGGCGACTAACCCTGGTATGCACTGAGCTAGAGACATCAGTAGGGGCCGGGCGACTAACCCTGGTATGCACTGAGCTAGAGACATCAGTAGGGGCCGGGCGACTAACCCTGGTATGCACTGAGCTAGAGACATCAGTAGGGGCCGGGCGACTAACCCTGGTATGCACTGAGCTAGAGACATCAGTAGGGGCCGGGCGACTAACCCTGGTATGCACTGAGCTAGAGACATCAGTAGGGGCCGGGCGACTAACCCTGGTATGCACTGAGCTAGAGACATCAGTAAGGGCCGGGCGACTAACCCTGGTATGCACTGAGCTAGAGACATCAGTAGGGGCCGGGCGACTAACCCTGGTATGCACTGAGCTAGAGACATCAGTAGGGGCGGGCGACTAACCCTGGTAATGCACTGAGCTAGAGACATCAGTAAGGGCCGGGCGACTAACCCTGGTAATGCACTGAGCTAGAGACATCAGTAGGGGCCGGGCGACTAACCCTGGTAATGCACTGAGCTAGAGACATCAGTAGGGGCCGGGCGACTAACCCTGGTAATGCACTGAGCTAGAGACATCAGTAGGGGCCGGGCGACTAACCCTGGTAATGCACTGAGCTAGAGACATCAGTAGGGGCCGGGCGACTAACCCTGGTATGCACTGAGCTAGAAACATCAGTAGGGGCCGGGCGACTAACCCTGGGATGCACTGAGCTAGAAACATCAGTAGGGGCCGGGCGACTAACCCTGGTAATGCACTGAGCTAGAAACATCAGTAGGGGCCGGGCGACTAACCCTGGTATGCACTGAGCTAGAAACATCAGTAGGGGCCGGGCGACTAACCCTGGTATGCACTGAGCTAGAGACATCAGTAGGGGCCGGGCGACTAACCCTGGTATGCACTGAGCTAGAGACATCAGTAGGGGCCGGGCGACTAACCCTGGTATGCACTGAGCTAGAGACATCAGTTGGGCCGGGCGACTAACCCTGGTATGCACTGAGCTAGAGACATCAGTAGGGGCCGGGCGACTAACCCTGGTAATGCTCTGAGCTAGAAACATCAGTAAGGGCCGGGCGACTAACCCCGGTAATGCACTGAGCTAGAAACATCAGTAGGGGCCGGGCGACTAACCCTGGTATGCACTGAGCTAGAAACATCAGTAGGGGCCGGGCGACTAACCCTGGTAATGCACTGAGCTAGAAACATCAGTAGGGTCCGGGCGACTAACCCTTGTATGCACTGAGCTAGAAACATCAGTAGGGGCCGGGCGACTAACCCTGGTATGCACTGAGCTAGAGACATCAGTAGGGGCCGGGCGACTAACCCTGGTATGCACTGAGCTAGAGACATCAGTAGGGGCCGGGCGACTAACCCTGGTAATGCACTGAGCTAGAGACATGAGTAGGGGCCGGGCGACTAACCCTGGTATGCACTGAGCTAGAGACATCAGTAGGGGCCGGGCGACTAACCCTGGTATGCACTGAGCTAGAGACATCAGTAGGGGCCGGGCGACTAACCCTGGTATGCACTGAGCTAGAGACATCAGTAGGGGCCGGGCGACTAACCCTGGTATGCACTGAGCTAGAGACATCAGTAGGGGCCGGGCGACTAACCCTGGTATGCACTGAGCTAGAGACATCAGTAGGGGCCGGGCGACTAACCCTGGTATGCACTGAGCTAGAGACATCAGTAGGGGCCGGGCGACTAACCCTGGTATGCACTGAGCTAGAGACATCAGTAGGGGCCGGGCGACTAACCCTGGTATGCACTGAGCTAGAGACATCAGTAAGGGCCGGGCGACTAACCCTGGTATGCACTGAGCTAGAGACATCAGTAGGGGCCGGGCGACTAACCCTGGTATGCACTGAGCTAGAGACATCAGTAGGGGCCGGGCGACTAACCCTGGTAATGCACTGAGCTAGAAACATCAGTAAGGGCTGGGCGACTAACCCTGGTAATGCACTGAGCTAGAGACATCAGTAGGGGCCGGGCGACTAACCCTGGTAATGCACTGAGCTAGAGACATCAGTAGGGGCCGGGCGACTAACCCTGGTAATGCACTGAGCTAGAGACATCAGTAGGGGCCGGGCGACTAACCCTGGTATGCACTGAGCTAGAAACATCAGTAGGGGCCGGGCGACTAACCCTGGGATGCACTGAGCTAGAAACATCAGTAGGGGCCGGGCGACTAACCCTGGTAATGCACTGAGCTAGAAACATCAGTAGGGGCCGGGCGACTAACCCTGGTATGCACTGAGCTAGAAACATCAGTAGGGGCCGGGCGACTAACCCTGGTATGCACTGAGCTAGAGACATCAGTAGGCGCCGGGCGACTAACCCTGGTATGCACTGAGCTAGAGACATCAGTAGGGGCCGGGCGACTAACCCTGGTATGCACTGAGCTAGAGACATCAGTAGGGCCGGGCGACTAACCCTGGTATGCACTGAGCTAGAGACATCAGTAGGGGCCGGGCGACTAACCCTGGTAATGCTCTGAGCTAGAAACATCAGTAAGGGCCGGGCGACTAACCCTGGTAATGCACTGAGCTAGAAACATCAGTAGGGGCCGGGCGACTAACCCTGGTAATGCACTGAGCTAGAAACATCAGTAGGGGCCGGGCGACTAACCCTGGTATGCACTGAGCTAGAAACATCAGTAGGGGCCGGGCGACTAACCCTGGTATGCACTGAGCTAGAGACATCAGTAGGGGCCGGGCGACTAACCCTGGTATGCACTGAGCTAGAGACATCAGTAGGGGCCGGGCGACTAAACCTGGTATGCACTGAGCTAGAGACATCAGTAGGGGCCGGGCGACTAACCCTGGTATGCACTGAGCTAGAGACATCAGTAGGGGCCGGGCGACTAACCCTGGTATGCACTGAGCTAGAGACATCAGTAGGGGCCGGGCGACTAACCCTGGTATGCACTGAGCTAGAGACATCAGTAGGGGCCGGGCGACTAACCCTGGTATGCACTGAGCTAGAGACATCAGTAGGGGCCGGGCGACTAACCCTGGTATGCACTGAGCTAGAGACATCAGTAGGGGCCGGGCGACTAACCCTGGTATGCACTGAGCTAGAGACATCAGTAAGGGCCGGGCGACTAACCCTGGTATGCACTGAGCTAGAGACATCAGTAGGGGCCGGGCGACTAACCCTGGTATGCACTGAGCTAGAGACATCAGTAGGGGCCGGGCGACTAACCCTGGTAATGCACTGAGCTAGAAACATCAGTAAGGGCTGGGCGACTAACCCTGGTAATGCACTGAGCTAGAGACATCAGTAGGGGCCGGGCGACTAACCCTGGTAATGCACTGAGCTAGAGACATCAGTAGGGGCCGGGCGACTAACCCTGGTAATGCACTGAGCTAGAGACATCAGTAGGGGCCGGGCGACTAACCCTGGTATGCACTGAGCTAGAAACATCAGTAGGGGCCGGGCGACTAACCCTGGGATGCACTGAGCTAGAAACATCAGTAGGGGCCGGGCGACTAACCCTGGTAATGCACTGAGCTAGAAACATCAGTAGGGGCCGGGCGACTAACCCTGGTATGCACTGAGCTAGAAACATCAGTAGGGGCCGGGCGACTAACCCTGGTATGCACTGAGCTAGAGACATCAGTAGGGGCCGGGCGACTAACCCTGGTATGCACTGAGCTAGAGACATCAGTAGGGGCCGGGCGACTAACCCTGGTATGCACTGAACTAGAGACATCAGTAGGGCCGGGCGACTAACCCTGGTATGCACTGAGCTAGAGACATCAGTAGGGGCCGGGCGACTAACCCTGGTAATGCTCTGAGCTAGAAACATCAGTAAGGGCCGGGCGACTAACCCTGGTAATGCACTGAGCTAGAAACATCAGTAGGGGCCGGGCGACTAACCCTGGTAATGCACTGAGCTAGAAACATCAGTAGGGGCCGGGCGACTAACCCTGGTATGCACTGAGCTAGAAACATCAGTAGGGGCCGGGCGACTAACCCTGGTATGCACTGAGCTAGAGACATCAGTAGGGGCCGGGCGACTAACCCTGGTATGCACTGAGCTAGAGACATCAGTAGGGGCCGGGCGACTAAACCTGGTATGCACTGAGCTAGAGACATCAGTAGGGGCCGGGCGACTAACCCTGGTATGCACTGAGCTAGAGACATCAGTAGGGGCCGGGCGACTAACCCTGGTATGCACTGAGCTAGAGACATCAGTAGGGGCCGGGCGACTAACCCTGGTATGCACTGAGCTAGAGACATCAGTAGGGGCCGGGCGACTAACCCTGGTATGCACTGAGCTAGAGACATCAGTAGGGGCCGGGCGACTAACCCTGGTATGCACTGAGCTAGAGACATCAGTAGGGGCCGGGCGACTAACCCTGGTATGCACTGAGCTAGAGACATCAGTAGGGGCCGAGCGACTAACCCTGGTATGCACTGAGCTAGAGACATCCGTAAGGGCCGGGCGACTAACCCTGGTATGCACTGAGCTAGAGACATCAGTAGGGGCCGGGCGACTAACCCTGGTATGCACTGAGCTAGAGACATCAGTAGGGGCCGGGCGACTAACCCTGGTAATGCACTGAGCTAGAAACATCAGTAAGGGCCGGGCGACTAACCCTGGTAATGCACTGAGCTAGAAACATCAGTAGGGGCCGGGCGACTAACCCTGGTATGCACTGAGCTAGAGACATCAGTAGGGGCCGGGCGACTAACCCTGGTATGCACTGAGCTAGAAACATCAGTAGGGGCCGGGCGACTAACCCTGGTATGCACTGAGCTAGAAACATCAGTAGGGGCCGGGCGACTAACCCTGGTATGCACTGAGCTAGAGACATCAGTAGGGGCCGGGCGACTAACCCTGGTATGCACTGAGCTAGAGACATCAGTAGGGGCCGGGCGACTAACCCTGGTATGCACTGAGCTAGAAACATCAGTAGGGGCCGAGCGACTAACCCTGGTATGCACTGAGCTAGAGAAATCAGTAAGGGCCGGGCGACTAACCCTGGTATGCACTGAGCTAGAGACATCAGTAGCGGCCGGGCGACTAACCCTGGTATGCACTGAGCTAGAGACATCAGTAGGGGCCGGGCGACTAACCCTGGTAATGCACTGAGCTAGAGACATCAGTAGGGGCCGGGCGACTAACCCTGGTATGCACTGAGCTAGAAACATCAGTAGGGGCCGAGCGACTAACCCTGGTATGCACTGAGCTAGAGAAATCAGTAAGGGCCGGGCGACTAACCCTGGTAGGCACTGAGCTAGAGACATCAGTAGGGGCCGGGCGACTAACCCTGGTATGCACTGAGCTAGAGACATCAGTAGGGGCTGGGCGACTAACCCTGGTATGCACTGAGCTAGAGACATCAGTAGGGGCCGGGCGACTAACCCTGGTATGCACTAAGCTAGAGACATCAGTAGGGGCCGGGCGACTAACCCTGGTATGCACTGAGCTAGAGACATCAGTAGGGGCCGGGCGACTAACCCTGGTATGCACTGAGCCAGAGACATCAGTAGGGGCCGGGCGACTAACCCTGGTAATGCATTGAGCTAGAGACATCAGTAGCGGCCGGGCGACTAACCCTGGTATGCACTGAGCTAGAGACATCAGTAGGGGCCGGGCGACTAACCCTGGTATGCACTGAGCTAGAGACATCAGTAGGGGCCGGGCGACTAACCCTGGTATGCACTGAGCTAGAGACATCAGTAGGGGCCGGGCGACTAACCCTGGTATGCACTGAGCTAGAGACATCAGTAGGGGCCGGGCGACTAACCCTGGTATGCACTGAGCTAGAAACATCAGTAGGGGCCGGGCGACTAACCCTGGTAATGCACTGAGCTAGAAACATCAGTAGGGGCCGGGCGACTAACCCTGGTATGCACTGAGCTAGAAACATCAGTAGGGGCCGGGCGACTAACCCTGGTATGCACTGAGCTAGAGACATCAGTAGGGGCCGGGCGACTAACCCTGGTATGCACTGAGCTAGAGACATCAGTAGGGGCCGGGCGACTAACCCTGGTATGCACTGAGTTAGAGACATCAGTTGGGGCCGGGCGACTAACCCTGGTAATGCACTGAGCTAGAGACATCAGTAGGGGCCGGGCGACTAACCCTGGTATGCACTGAGCTAGAAACATCAGTAGGGGCCGAGCGACTAACCCTGGTATGCACTGAGCTAGAGACATCAGTAAGGGCCTGGCGACTAACCCTGGTATGCACTGAGCTAGAGACATCAGTAGGGGCCGGGCGACTAACCCTGGTAATGCACTGAGCTAGAGACATCAGTAAGGGCCGGGCGACTAACCCTGGTATGCACTGAGCTAGAGACATCAGTAGGGGCCGGGCGACTAACCCTGGTATGCACTGAGCTAGAGACATCAGTAGGGGCCGGGCGACTAACCCTGGTATGCACTGAGCTAGAGACATCAGTAGGGGCCGGGCGACTAACCCTGGTATGCACTGAGCTAGAGACATCAGTAGGGGCCGGGCGACTAACCCTGGTATGCACTGAGCTAGAGACATCAGTAGGGGCCGGGCGACTAACCCTGGTATGCACTGAGCTAGAGACATCAGTAGGGGCCGGGCGACTAACCCTGGTAATGCACTGAGCTAGAGACATCAGTAGGGGCCGGGCGACTAACCCTGGTATGCACTGAGCTAGAGACATCAGTAGGGGCCGGGCGACTAACCCTGGTATGCACTGAGCTAGAGACATCAGTAGGGGCCGGGCGACTAACCCTGGTATGCACTGAGCTAGAGACATCAGTAGGGGCCGGGCGACTAACCCTGGTATGCACTGAGCTAGAGACATCAGTAGGGGCCGGGCGACTAACCCTGGTATGCACTGAGCTAGAGACATCAGTAGGGGCCGGGCGACTAACCCTGGTATGCACTGAGCTAGAGACATCAGTAAGGGCCGGGCGACTAACCCTGGTCTGCACTGAGCTAGAGACATCAGTAGGGGCCGGGCGACTAACCCTGGTATGCACTGAGCTAGAGACATCAGTAGGGGCGGGCGACTAACCCTGGTAATGCACTGAGCTAGAAACATCAGTAAGGGCCGGGCGACTAACCCTGGTAATGCACTGAGCTAGAGACATCAGTAGGGGCCGGGCGACTAACCCTGGTAATGCACTGAGCTAGAGACATCAGTAGGGGCCGGGCGACTAACCCTGGTAATGCACTGAGCTAGAGACATCAGTAGGGGCCGGGCGACTAACCCTGGTAATGCACTGAGCTAGAGACATCAGTAGGGGCCGGGCGACTAACCCTGGTATGCACTGAGCTAGAAACATCAGTAGGGGCCGGGCGACTAACCCTGGGATGCACTGAGCTAGAAACATCAGTAGGGGCCGGGCGACTAACCCTGGTAATGCACTGAGCTAGAAACATCAGTAGGGGCCGGGCGACTAACCCTGGTATGCACTGAGCTAGAAACATCAGTAGGGGCCGGGCGACTAACCCTGGTATGCACTGAGCTAGAGACATCAGTAGGGGCCGGGCGACTAACCCTGGTATGCACTGAGCTAGAGACATCAGTAGGGGCCGGGCGACTAACCCTGGTATGCACTGAGCTAGAGACATCAGTTGGGCCGGGCGACTAACCCTGGTATGCACTGAGCTAGAGACATCAGTAGGGGCCGGGCGACTAACCCTGGTAATGCTCTGAGCTAGAAACATCAGTAAGGGCCGGGCGACTAACCCCGGTAATGCACTGAGCTAGAAACATCAGTAGGGGCCGGGCGACTAACCCTGGTATGCACTGAGCTAGAAACATCAGTAGGGGCCGGGCGACTAACCCTGGTAATGCACTGAGCTAGAAACATCAGTAGGGTCCGGGCGACTAACCCTTGTATGCACTGAGCTAGAAACATCAGTAGGGGCCGGGCGACTAACCCTGGTATGCACTGAGCTAGAGACATCAGTAGGGGCCGGGCGACTAACGCTGGTATGCACTGAGCTAGAGACATCAGTAGGGGCCGGGCGACTAACCCTGGTAATGCACTGAGCTAGAGACATGAGTAGGGGCCGGGCGACTAACCCTGGTATGCACTGAGCTAGAGACATCAGTAGGGGCCGGGCGACTAACCCTGGTATGCACTGAGCTAGAGACATCAGTAGGGGCCGGGCGACTAACCCTGGTATGCACTGAGCTAGAGACATCAGTAGGGGCCGGGCGACTAACCCTGGTATGCACTGAGCTAGAGACATCAGTAGGGGCCGGGCGACTAACCCTGGTATGCACTGAGCTAGAGACATCAGTAGGGGCCGGGCGACTAACCCTGGTATGCACTGAGCTAGAGACATCAGTAGGGGCCGGGCGACTAACCCTGGTATGCACTGAGCTAGAGACATCAGTAGGGGCCGGGCGACTAACCCTGGTATGCACTGAGCTAGAGACATCAGTAAGGGCCGGGCGACTAACCCTGGTATGCACTGAGCTAGAGACATCAGTAGGGGCCGGGCGACTAACCCTGGTATGCACTGAGCTAGAGACATCAGTAGGGGCCGGGCGACTAACCCTGGTAATGCACTGAGCTAGAAACATCAGTAAGGGCTGGGCGACTAACCCTGGTAATGCACTGAGCTAGAGACATCAGTAGGGGCCGGGCGACTAACCCTGGTAATGCACTGAGCTAGAGACATCAGTAGGGGCCGGGCGACTAACCCTGGTAATGCACTGAGCTAGAGACATCAGTAGGGGCCGGGCGACTAACCCTGGTATGCACTGAGCTAGAAACATCAGTAGGGGCCGGGCGACTAACCCTGGGATGCACTGAGCTAGAAACATCAGTAGGGGCCGGGCGACTAACCCTGGTAATGCACTGAGCTAGAAACATCAGTAGGGGCCGGGCGACTAACCCTGGTATGCACTGAGCTAGAAACATCAGTAGGGGCCGGGCGACTAACCCTGGTATGCACTGAGCTAGAGACATCAGTAGGGGCCGGGCGACTAACCCTGGTATGCACTGAGCTAGAGACATCAGTAGGGGCCGGGCGACTAACCCTGGTATGCACTGAGCTAGAGACATCAGTAGGGCCGGGCGACTAACCCTGGTATGCACTGAGCTAGAGACATCAGTAGGGGCCGGGCGACTAACCCTGGTAATGCTCTGAGCTAGAAACATCAGTAAGGGCCGGGCGACTAACCCTGGTAATGCACTGAGCTAGAAACATCAGTAGGGGCCGGGCGACTAACCCTGGTAATGCACTGAGCTAGAAACATCAGTAGGGGCCGGGCGACTAACCCTGGTATGCACTGAGCTAGAAACATCAGTAGGGGCCGGGCGACTAACCCTGGTATGCACTGAGCTAGAGACATCAGTAGGGGCCGGGCGACTAACCCTGGTATGCACTGAGCTAGAGACATCAGTAGGGGCCGGGCGACTAAACCTGGTATGCACTGAGCTAGAGACATCAGTAGGGGCCGGGCGACTAACCCTGGTATGCACTGAGCTAGAGACATCAGTAGGGGCCGGGCGACTAACCCTGGTATGCACTGAGCTAGAGACATCAGTAGGGGCCGGGCGACTAACCCTGGTATGCACTGAGCTAGAGACATCAGTAGGGGCCGGGCGACTAACCCTGGTATGCACTGAGCTAGAGACATCAGTAGGGGCCGGGCGACTAACCCTGGTATGCACTGAGCTAGAGACATCAGTAGGGGCCGGGCGACTAACCCTGGTATGCACTGAGCTAGAGACATCAGTAAGGGCCGGGCGACTAACCCTGGTATGCACTGAGCTAGAGACATCAGTAGGGGCCGGGCGACTAACCCTGGTATGCACTGAGCTAGAGACATCAGTAGGGGCCGGGCGACTAACCCTGGTAATGCACTGAGCTAGAAACATCAGTAAGGGCTGGGCGACTAACCCTGGTAATGCACTGAGCTAGAGACATCAGTAGGGGCCGGGCGACTAACCCTGGTAATGCACTGAGCTAGAGACATCAGTAGGGGCCGGGCGACTAACCCTGGTAATGCACTGAGCTAGAGACATCAGTAGGGGCCGGGCGACTAACCCTGGTAATGCACTGAGCTAGAGACATCAGTAGGGGCCGGGCGACTAACCCTGGTATGCACTGAGCTAGAAACATCAGTAGGGGCCGGGCGACTAACCCTGGTAATGCACTGAGCTAGAAACATCAGTAGGGGCCGGGCGACTAACCCTGGTATGCACTGAGCTAGAAACATCAGTAGGGGCCGGGCGACTAACCCTGGTATGCACTGAGCTAGAGACATCAGTAGGGGCCGGGCGACTAACCCTGGTATGCACTGAGCTAGAGACATCAGTAGGGGCCGGGCGACTAACCCTGGTATGCACTGAGCTAGAGACATCAGTAGGGGCCGGGCGACTAACCCTGGTATGCACTGAGCTAGAGACATCAGTAGGGGCCGGGCGACTAACCCTGGTATGCACTGAGCTAGAGACATCAGTAGGGGCCGGGCGACTAACCCTGGTAATGCACTGAGCTAGAAACATCAGTAGGGGCCGGGCGACTAACCCTGGTAATGCACTGAGCTAGAAACATCAGTAGGGGCCGGGCGACTAACCCTGGTATGCACTGAGCTAGAAACATCAGTAGGGGCCGGGCGACTAACCCTGGTATGCACTGAGCTAGAGACATCAGTAGGGGCCGGGCGACTAACCCTGGTATGCACTGAGCTAGAGACATCAGTAGGGGCCGGGCGACTAACCCTGGTATGCACTGAGCTAGAGACATCAGTAGGGGCCGGGCGACTAACCCTGGTATGCACTGAGCTAGAGACATCAGTAGGGGCCGGGCGACTAACCCTGGTATGCACTGAGCTAGAGACATCAGTAGGGGCCGGGCGACTAACCCTGGTATGCACTGAGCTAGAGACATCAGTAGGGGCCGGGCGACTAACCCTGGTATGCACTGAGCTAGAGACATCAGTAGGGGCCGGGCGACTAACCCTGGTATGCACTGAGCTAGAGACATCAGTAGGGGCCGGGCGACTAACCCTGGTATGCACTGAGCTAGAGACATCAGTAGGGGCCGGGCGACTAACCCTGGTATGCACTGAGCTAGAGACATCAGTAGGGGCCGGGCGACTAACCCTGGTATGCACTGAGCTAGAGACATCCGTAAGGGCCGGGCGACTAACCCTGGTATGCACTGAGCTAGAGACATCAGTAGGGGCCGGGCGACTAACCCTGGTATGCACTGAGCTAGAGACATCAGTAGGGGCCGGGCGACTAACCCTGGTAATGCACTGAGCTAGAAACATCAGTAAGGGCCGGGCGACTAACCCTGGTAATGCACTGAGCTAGAAACATCAGTAGGGGCCGGGCGACTAACCCTGGTATGCACTGAGCTAGAGACATCAGTAGGGGCCGGGCGACTAACCCTGGTATGCACTGAGCTAGAAACATCAGTAGGGGCCGGGCGACTAACCCTGGTATGCACTGAGCTAGAAACATCAGTAGGGGCCGGGCGACTAACCCTGGTATGCACTGAGCTAGAGACATCAGTAGGGGCCGGGCGACTAACCCTGGTATGCACTGAGCTAGAGACATCAGTAGGGGCCGGGCGACTAACCCTGGTATGCACTGAGCTAGAAACATCAGTAGGGGCCGAGAGACTAACCCTGGTATGCACTGAGCTAGAGAAATCAGTAAGGGCCGGGCGACTAACCCTGGTATGCACTGAGCTAGAGACATCAGTAGCGGCCGGGCGACTAACCCTGGTATGCACTGAGCTAGAGACATCAGTAGGGGCCGGGCGACTAACCCTGGTAATGCACTGAGCTAGAGACATCAGTAGGGGCCGGGCGACTAACCCTGGTATGCACTGACCTAGAAACATCAGTAGGGGCCGAGCGACTAACCCTGGTATGCACTGAGCTAGAGAACATCAGTAAGGGCCGGGCGACTAACCCTGGTATGCACTGAGCTAGAGACATCAGTAGGGGCCGGGCGACTAACCCTGGTATGCACTGAGCTAGAGACATCAGTAGGGGCTGGGCGACTAACCCTGGTATGCACTGAGCTAGAGACATCAGTAGGGGCCGGGCGACTAACCCTGGTATGCACTGAGCTAGAGACATCAGTAGGGGCCGGGCGACTAACCCTGGTATGCACTGAGCTAGAGACATCAGTAGGGGCCGGGCGACTAACCCTGGTATGCACTGAGCCAGAGACATCAGTAGGGGCCGGGCGACTAACCCTGGTAATGCATTGAGCTAGAGACATCAGTAGCGGCCGGGCGACTAACCCTGGTATGCACTGAGCTAGAGACATCAGTAGGGGCCGGGCGACTAACCCTGGTATGCACTGAGCTAGAGACATCAGTAGGGGCCGGGCGACTAACCCTGGTATGCACTGAGCTAGAGACATCAGTAGGGGCCGGGCGACTAACCCTGGTATGCACTGAGCTAGAGACATCAGTAGGGGCCGGGCGACTAACCCTGGTATGCACTGAGCTAGAAACATCAGTAGGGGCCGGGCGACTAACCCTGGTATGCACTGAGCTAGAAACATCAGTAGGGGCCGGGCGACTAACCCTGGTATGCACTGAGCTAGAGACATCAGTAGGGGCCGGGCGACTAACCCTGGTATGCACTGAGCTAGAGACATCAGTAGGGGCCGGGCGACTAACCCTGGTATGCACTGAGCTAGAGACATCAGTAGGGGCCGGGCGACTAACCCTGGTAATGCACTGAGCTAGAGACATCAGTAGGGGCCGGGCGACTAACCCTGGTATGCACTGAGCTAGAGAACATCAGTAGGGGCCGGGCGACTAACCCTGGTATGCACTGAGCTAGAGACATCAGTAAGGGCCGGGCGACTAACCCTGGTATGCACTGAGCTAGAGACATCAGTAGGGGCCGGGCGACTAACCCTGGTAATGCACTGAGCTAGAGACATCAGTAAGGGCCGGGCGACTAACCCTGGTATGCACTGAGCTAGAGACATCAGTAGGGGCCGGGCGACTAACCCTGGTATGCACTGAGCTAGAGACATCAGTAGGGGCCGGGCGACTAACCCTGGTATGCACTGAGCTAGAGACATCAGTAGGGGCCGGGCGACTAACCCTGGTATGCACTGAGCTAGAGACATCAGTAGGGGCCGGGCGACTAACCCTGGTATGCACTGAGCTAGAGACATCAGTAGGGGCCGGGCGACTAACCCTGGTATGCACTGAGCTAGAGACATCAGTAGGGGCCGGGCGACTAACCCTGGTATGCACTGAGCTAGAGACATCAGTAGGGGCCGGGCGACTAACCCTGGTATGCACTGAGCTAGAGACATCAGTAGGGGCCGGGCGACTAACCCTGGTATGCACTGAGCTAGAGACATCAGTAGGGGCCGGGCGACTAACCCTGGTATGCACTGAGCTAGAGACATCAGTAGGGGCCGGGCGACTAACCCTGGTATGCACTGAGCTAGAGACATCAGTAGGGGCCGGGCGACTAACCCTGGTATGCACTGAGCTAGAGACATCAGTAGGGGCCGGGCGACTAACCCTGGTATGCACTGAGCTAGAGACATCAGTAAGGGCCGGGCGACTAACCCTGGTATGCACTGAGCTAGAGACATCAGTAGGGGCCGGGCGACTAACCCTGGTATGCACTGAGCTAGAGACATCAGTAGGGGCGGGCGACTAACCCTGGTAATGCACTGAGCTAGAAACATCAGTAAGGGCCGGGCGACTAACCCTGGTAATGCACTGAGCTAGAGACATCAGTAGGGGCCGGGCGACTAACCCTGGTAATGCACTGAGCTAGAGACATCAGTAGGGGCCGGGCGACTAACCCTGGTAATGCACTGAGCTAGAAACATCAGTAGGGGCCGGGCGACTAACCCTGGTATGCACTGAGCTAGAAACATCAGTAGGGGCCGGGCGACTAACCCTGGTATGCACTGAGCTAGAGACATCAGTAGGGGCCGGGCGACTAACCCTGGTATGCACTGAGCTAGAGACATCAGTAGGGGCCGGGCGACTAACCCTGGTATGCACTGAGCTAGAGACATCAGTAGGGGCCGGGCGACTAACCCTGGTATGCACTGAGCTAGAGACATCAGTAGGGGCCGGGCGACTAACCCTGGTATGCACTGAGCTAGAGACATCAGTAGGGGCCGGGCGACTAACCCTGGTATGCACTGAGCTAGAGACATCAGTAGGGGCCGGGCGACTAACCCTGGTATGCACTGAGCTAGAGACATCAGTAGGGGCCGGGCGACTAACCCTGGTATGCACTGAGCTAGAGACATCAGTAGGGGCCGGGCGACTAACCCTGGTATGCACTGAGCTAGAGACATCAGTAAGGGCCGGGCGACTAACCCTGGTATGCACTGAGCTAGAGACATCAGTAGGGGCCGGGCGACTAACCCTGGTATGCACTGAGCTAGAGACATCAGTAGGGGCCGGGCGACTAACCCTGGTAATGCACTGAGCTAGAAACATCAGTAAGGGCCGGGCGACTAACCCTGGTAATGCACTGAGCTAGAAACATCAGTAGGGGCCGGGCGACTAACCCTGGTATGCACTGAGCTAGAGACATCAGTAGGGGCCGGGCGACTAACCCTGGTATGCACTGAGCTAGAAACATCAGTAGGGGCCGGGCGACTAACCCTGGTATGCACTGAGCTAGAAACATCAGTAGGGGCCGGGCGACTAACCCTGGTATGCACTGAGCTAGAGACATCAGTAGGGGCCGGGCGACTAACCCTGGTATGCACTGAGCTAGAGACATCAGTAGGGGCCGGGCGACTAACCCTGGTATGCACTGAGCTAGAAACATCAGTAGGGGCCGAGCGACTAACCCTGGTATGCACTGAGCTAGAGAAATCAGTAAGGGCCGGGCGACTAACCCTGGTATGCACTGAGCTAGAGACATCAGTAGCGGCCGGGCGACTAACCCTGGTATGCACTGAGCTAGAGACATCAGTAGGGGCCGGGCGACTAACCCTGGTAATGCACTGAGCTAGAGACATCAGTAGGGGCCGGGCGACTAACCCTGGTATGCACTGAGCTAGAAACATCAGTAGGGGCCGAGCGACTAACCCTGGTATGCACTGAGCTAGAGAAATCAGTAGGGGCCGGGCGACTAACCCTGGTATGCACTGAGCTAGAGACATCAGTAGGGGCCGGGCGACTAACCCTGGTATGCACTGAGCTAGAGACATCAGTAGGGGCCGGGCGACTAACCCTGGTATGCACTGAGCTAGAGACATCAGTAGGGGCCGGGCGACTAACCCTGGTATGCACTGAGCTAGAGACATCAGTAGGGGCCGGGCGACTAACCCTGGTATGCACTGAGCTAGAGACATCAGTAGGGGCCGGGCGACTAACCATGGTATGCACTGAGCTAGAGACATCAGTAGGGGCCGGGCGACTAACCCTGGTAATGCATTGAGCTAGAGACATCAGTAGCGGCCGGGCGACTAACCCTGGTATGCACTGAGCTAGAGACATCAGTAGGGGCCGGGCGACTAACCCTGGTATGCACTGAGCTAGAGACATCAGTAGGGGCCGGGCGACTAACCCTGGTATGCACTGAGCTAGAGACATCAGTAGGGGCCGGGCGACTAACCCTGGTATGCACTGAGCTAGAGACATCAGTAGGGGCCGGGCGACTAACCCTGGTATGCACTGAGCTAGAAACATCAGTAGGGGCCGGGCGACTAACCCTGGTAATGCACTGAGCTAGAAACATCAGTAGGGGCCGGGCGACTAACCCTGGTATGCACTGAGCTAGAAACATCAGTAGGGGCCGGGCGACTAACCCTGGTATGCACTGAGCTAGAGACATCAGTAGGGGCCGGGCGACTAACCCTGGTATGCACTGAGCTAGAGACATCAGTAGGGGCCGGGCGACTAACCCTGGTATGCACTGAGTTAGAGACATCAGTTGGGGCCGGGCGACTAACCCTGGTAATGCACTGAGCTAGAGACATCAGTAGGGGCCGGGCGACTAACCCTGGTATGCACTGAGCTAGAAACATCAGTAGGGGCCGAGCGACTAACCCTGGTATGCACTGAGCTAGAGACATCAGTAAGGGCCTGGCGACTAACCCTGGTATGCACTGAGCTAGAGACATCAGTAGGGGCCGGGCGACTAACCCTGGTAATGCACTGAGCTAGAGACATCAGTAAGGGCCGGGCGACTAACCCTGGTATGCACTGAGCTAGAGACATCAGTAGGGGCCGGGCGACTAACCCTGGTATGCACTGAGCTAGAGACATCAGTAGGGGCCGGGCGACTAACCCTGGTATGCACTGAGCTAGAGACATCAGTAGGGGCCGGGCGACTAACCCTGGTATGCACTGAGCTAGAGACATCAGTAGGGGCCGGGCGACTAACCCTGGTATGCACTGAGCTAGAGACATCAGTAGGGGCCGGGCGACTAACCCTGGTATGCACTGAGCTAGAGACATCAGTAGGGGCCGGGCGACTAACCCTGGTAATGCACTGAGCTAGAGACATCAGTAGGGGCCGGGCGACTAACCCTGGTATGCACTGAGCTAGAGACATCAGTAGGGGCCGGGCGACTAACCCTGGTATGCACTGAGCTAGAGACATCAGTAGGGGCCGGGCGACTAACCCTGGTATGCACTGAGCTAGAGACATCAGTAGGGGCCGGGCGACTAACCCTGGTATGCACTGAGCTAGAGACATCAGTAGGGGCCGGGCGACTAACCCTGGTATGCACTGAGCTAGAGACATCAGTAGGGGCCGGGCGACTAACCCTGGTATGCACTGAGCTAGAGACATCAGTAGGGGCCGGGCGACTAACCCTGGTATGCACTGAGCTAGAGACATCAGTAGGGGCGGGCGACTAACCCTGGTAATGCACTGAGCTAGAGACATCAGTAAGGGCCGGGCGACTAACCCTGGTAATGCACTGAGCTAGAGACATCAGTAGGGGCCGGGCGACTAACCCTGGTAATGCACTGAGCTAGAGACATCAGTAGGGGCCGGGCGACTAACCCTGGTAATGCACTGAGCTAGAGACATCAGTAGGGGCCGGGCGACTAACCCTGGTAATGCACTGAGCTAGAGACATCAGTAGGGGCCGGGCGACTAACCCTGGTATGCACTGAGCTAGAAACATCAGTAGGGGCCGGGCGACTAACCCTGGGATGCACTGAGCTAGAAACATCAGTAGGGGCCGGGCGACTAACCCTGGTAATGCACTGAGCTAGAAACATCAGTAGGGGCCGGGCGACTAACCCTGGTATGCACTGAGCTAGAAACATCAGTAGGGGCCGGGCGACTAACCCTGGTATGCACTGAGCTAGAGACATCAGTAGGGGCCGGGCGACTAACCCTGGTATGCACTGAGCTAGAGACATCAGTAGGGGCCGGGCGACTAACCCTGGTATGCACTGAGCTAGAGACATCAGTATGGGCCGGGCGACTAACCCTGGTATGCACTGAGCTAGAGACATCAGTAGGGGCCGGGCGACTAACCCTGGTAATGCTCTGAGCTAGAAACATCAGTAAGGGCCGGGCGACTAACCCTGGTAATGCACTGAGCTAGAAACATCAGTAGGGGCCGGGCGACTAACCCTGGTATGCACTGAGCTAGAAACATCAGTAGGGGCCGGGCGACTAACCCTGGTATGCACTGAGCTAGAAACATCAGTAGGGGCCGGGCGACTAACCCTGGTATGCACTGAGCTAGAGACATCAGTAGGGGCCGGGCGACTAACCCTGGTATGCACTGAGCTAGAGACATCAGTAGGGGCCGGGCGACTAACCCTGGTATGCACTGAGCTAGAGACATCAGTAGGGGCCGGGCGACTAACCCTGGTAATGCACTGAGCTAGAGACATCAGTAGGGGCCGGGCGACTAACCCTGGTATGCACTGAGCTAGAGACATCAGTAGGGGCCGGGCGACTAACCCTGGTATGCACTGAGCTAGAGACATCAGTAGGGGCCGGGCGACTAACCCTGGTATGCACTGAGCTAGAGACATCAGTAGGGGCCGGGCGACTAACCCTGGTATGCACTGAGCTAGAGACATCAGTAGGGCCGGGCGACTAACCCTGGTATGCACTGAGCTAGAGACATCAGTAGGGGCCGGGCGACTAACCCTGGTAATGCACTGAGCTAGAGACATCAGTAGGGGCCGGGCGACTAACCCTGGTAATGCACTGAGCTAGAAACATCAGTAGGGGCCGGGCGACTAACCCTGGTAATGCACTGAGCTAGAAACATCAGTAGGGGCCGGGCGACTAACCCTGGTAATGCACTGAGCTAGAAACATCAGTAGGGGCCGGGCGACTAACCCTGGTATGCACTGAGCTAGAGACATCAGTAGGGGCCGGGCGACTAACCCTGGTATGCACTGAGCTAGAGACATCAGTAGGGGCCGGGCGACTAACCCTGGTATGCACTGAGCTAGAGACATCAGTAGGGGCCGGGCGACTAACCCTGGTATGCACTGAGCTAGAGACATCAGTAGGGGCCGGGCGACTAACCCTGGTATGCACTGAGCTAGAGACATCAGTAGGGGCCGGGCGACTAACCCTGGTATGCACTGAGCTAGAGACATCAGTAGGGGCCGGGCGACTAACCCTGGTATGCACTGAGCTAGAGACATCAGTAGGGGCCGGGCGACTAACCCTGGTATGCACTGAGCTAGAGACATCAGTAGGGGCCGGGCGACTAACCCTGGTATGCACTGAGCTAGAGACATCAGTAGGGGCCGGGCGACTAACCCTGGTATGCACTGAGCTAGAGACATCCGTAAGGGCCGGGCGACTAACCCTGGTATGCACTGAGCTAGAGACATCAGTAGGGGCCGGGCGACTAACCCTGGTATGCACTGAGCTAGAGACATCAGTAGGGGCCGGGCGACTAACCCTGGTAATGCACTGAGCTAGAAACATCAGTAAGGGCCGGGCGACTAACCCTGGTAATGCACTGAGCTAGAAACATCAGTAGGGGCCGGGCGACTAACCCTGGTATGCACTGAGCTAGAGACATCAGTAGGGGCCGGGCGACTAACCCTGGTATGCACTGAGCTAGAAACATCAGTAGGGGCCGGGCGACTAACCCTGGTATGCACTGAGCTAGAAACATCAGTAGGGGCCGGGCGACTAACCCTGGTATGCACTGAGCTAGAGACATCAGTAGGGGCCGGGCGACTAACCCTGGTATGCACTGAGCTAGAGACATCAGTAGGGGCCGGGCGACTAACCCTGGTATGCACTGAGCTAGAAACATCAGTAGGGGCCGGGCGACTAACCCTGGTATGCACTGAGCTAGAGACATCAGTAAGGGCCGGGCGACTAACCCTGGTATGCACTGAGCTAGAGACATCAGTAGCGGCCGGGCGACTAACCCTGGTATGCACTGAGCTAGAGACATCAGTAGGGGCCGGGCGACTAACCCTGGTAATGCACTGAGCTAGAGACATCAGTAGGGGCCGGGCGACTAACCCTGGTATGCACTGAGCTAGAAACATCAGTAGGGGCCGAGCGACTAACCCTGGTATGCACTGAGCTAGAGAAATCAGTAAGGGCCGGGCGACTAACCCTGGTATGCACTGAGCTAGAGACATCAGTAGGGGCCGGGCGACTAACCCTGGTATGCACTGAGCTAGAGACATCAGTAGGGGCCGGGCGACTAACCCTGGTATGCACTGAGCTAGAGACATCAGTAGGGGCCGGGCGACTAACCCTGGTATGCACTGAGCTAGAGACATCAGTAGGGGCCGGGCGACTAACCCTGGTATGCACTGAGCTAGAGACATCAGTAGGGGCCGGGCGACTAACCCTGGTATGCACTGAGCCAGAGACATCAGTAGGGGCCGGGCGACTAACCCTGGTAATGCACTGAGCTAGAGACATCAGTAGCGGCCGGGCGACTAACCCTGGTATGCACTGAGCTAGAGACATCAGTAGGGGCCGGGCGACTAACCCTGGTATGCACTGAGCTAGAGACATCAGTAGGGGCCGGGCGACTAACCCTGGTATGCACTGAGCTAGAGACATCAGTAGGGGCCGGGCGACTAACCCTGGTATGCACTGAGCTAGAGACATCAGTAGGGGCCGGGCGACTAACCCTGGTATGCACTGAGCTAGAAACATCAGTAGGGGCCGGGCGACTAACCCTGGTAATGCACTGAGCTAGAAACATCAGTAGGGGCCGGGCGACTAACCCTGGTATGCACTGAGCTAGAAACATCAGTAGGGGCCGGGCGACTAACCCTGGTATGCACTGAGCTAGAGACATCAGTAGGGGCCGGGCGACTAACCCTGGTATGCACTGAGCTAGAGACATCAGTAGGGGCCGGGCGACTAACCCTGGTATGCACTGAGTTAGAGACATCAGTTGGGGCCGGGCGACTAACCCTGGTAATGCACTGAGCTAGAGACATCAGTAGGGGCCGGGCGACTAACCCTGGTATGCACTGAGCTAGAAACATCAGTAGGGGCCGAGCGACTAACCCTGGTATGCACTGAGCTAGAGACATCAGTAAGGGCCTGGCGACTAACCCTGGTATGCACTGAGCTAGAGACATCAGTAGGGGCCGGGCGACTAACCCTGGTAATGCACTGAGCTAGAGACATCAGTAAGGGCCGGGCGACTAACCCTGGTATGCACTGAGCTAGAGACATCAGTAGGGGCCGGGCGACTAACCCTGGTATGCACTGAGCTAGAGACATCAGTAGGGGCCGGGCGACTAACCCTGGTATGCACTGAGCTAGAGACATCAGTAGGGGCCGGGCGACTAACCCTGGTATGCACTGAGCTAGAGACATCAGTAGGGGCCGGGCGACTAACCCTGGTATGCACTGAGCTAGAGACATCAGTAGGGGCCGGGCGACTAACCCTGGTATGCACTGAGCTAGAGACATCAGTAGGGGCCGGGCGACTAACCCTGGTAATGCACTGAGCTAGAGACATCAGTAGGGGCCGGGCGACTAACCCTGGTATGCACTGAGCTAGAGACATCAGTAGGGGCCGGGCGACTAACCCTGGTATGCACTGAGCTAGAGACATCAGTAGGGGCCGGGCGACTAACCCTGGTATGCACTGAGCTAGAGACATCAGTAGGGGCCGGGCGACTAACCCTGGTATGCACTGAGCTAGAGACATCAGTAGGGGCCGGGCGACTAACCCTGGTATGCACTGAGCTAGAGACATCAGTAGGGGCCGGGCGACTAACCCTGGTATGCACTGAGCTAGAGACATCAGTAAGGGCCGGGCGACTAACCCTGGTATGCACTGAGCTAGAGACATCAGTAGGGGCCGGGCGACTAACCCTGGTATGCACTGAGCTAGAGACATCAGTAGGGGCGGGCGACTAACCCTGGTAATGCACTGAGCTAGAAACATCAGTAAGGGCCGGGCGACTAACCCTGGTAATGCACTGAGCTAGAGACATCAGTAGGGGCCGGGCGACTAACCCTGGTAATGCACTGAGCTAGAGACATCAGTAGGGGCCGGGCGACTAACCCTGGTAATGCACTGAGCTAGAGACATCAGTAGGGGCCGGGCGACTAACCCTGGTAATGCACTGAGCTAGAGACATCAGTAGGGGCCGGGCGACTAACCCTGGTAATGCACTGAGCTAGAGACATCAGTAGGGGCCGGGCGACTAACCCTGGGATGCACTGAGCTAGAAACATCAGTATGGGCCGGGCGACTAACCCTGGTAATGCACTGAGCTAGAAACATCAGTAGGGGCCGGGCGACTAACCCTGGTATGCACTGAGCTAGAAACATCAGTAGGGGCCGGGCGACTAACCCTGGTATGCACTGAGCTAGAGACATCAGTAGGGGCCGGGCGACTAACCCTGGTATGCACTGAGCTAGAGACATCAGTAGGGGCCGGGCGACTAACCCTGGTATGCACTGAGCTAGAGACATCAGTTGGGCCGGGCGACTAACCCTGGTATGCACTGAGCTAGAGACATCAGTAGGGGCCGGGCGACTAACCCTGGTAATGCTCTGAGCTAGAAACATCAGTAAGGGCCGGGCGACTAACCCCGGTAATGCACTGAGCTAGAAACATCAGTAGGGGCCGGGCGACTAACCCTGGTATGCACTGAGCTAGAAACATCAGTAGGGGCCGGGCGACTAACCCTGGTAATGCACTGAGCTAGAAACATCAGTAGGGTCCGGGCGACTAACCCTTGTATGCACTGAGCTAGAAACATCAGTAGGGGCCGGGCGACTAACCCTGGTATGCACTGAGCTAGAGACATCAGTAGGGGCCGGGCGACTAACCCTGGTATGCACTGAGCTAGAGACATCAGTAGGGGCCGGGCGACTAACCCTGGTAATGCACTGAGCTAGAGACATGAGTAGGGGCCGGGCGACTAACCCTGGTATGCACTGAGCTAGAGACATCAGTAGGGGCCGGGCGACTAACCCTGGTATGCACTGAGCTAGAGACATCAGTAGGGGCCGGGCGACTAACCCTGGTATGCACTGAGCTAGAGACATCAGTAGGGGCCGGGCGACTAACCCTGGTATGCACTGAGCTAGAGACATCAGTAGGGGCCGGGCGACTAACCCTGGTATGCACTGAGCTAGAGACATCAGTAGGGGCCGGGCGACTAACCCTGGTATGCACTGAGCTAGAGACATCAGTAGGGGCCGGGCGACTAACCCTGGTATGCACTGAGCTAGAGACATCAGTAGGGGCCGGGCGACTAACCCTGGTATGCACTGAGCTAGAGACATCAGTAAGGGCCGGGCGACTAACCCTGGTATGCACTGAGCTAGAGACATCAGTAGGGGCCGGGCGACTAACCCTGGTATGCACTGAGCTAGAGACATCAGTAGGGGCCGGGCGACTAACCCTGGTAATGCACTGAGCTAGAAACATCAGTAAGGGCTGGGCGACTAACCCTGGTAATGCACTGAGCTAGAGACATCAGTAGGGGCCGGGCGACTAACCCTGGTAATGCACTGAGCTAGAGACATCAGTAGGGGCCGGGCGACTAACCCTGGTAATGCACTGAGCTAGAGACATCAGTAGGGGCCGGGCGACTAACCCTGGTATGCACTGAGCTAGAAACATCAGTAGGGGCCGGGCGACTAACCCTGGGATGCACTGAGCTAGAAACATCAGTAGGGGCCGGGCGACTAACCCTGGTAATGCACTGAGCTAGAAACATCAGTAGGGGCCGGGCGACTAACCCTGGTATGCACTGAGCTAGAAACATCAGTAGGGGCCGGGCGACTAACCCTGGTATGCACTGAGCTAGAGACATCAGTAGGGGCCGGGCGACTAACCCTGGTATGCACTGAGCTAGAGACATCAGTAGGGGCCGGGCGACTAACCCTGGTATGCACTGAGCTAGAGACATCAGTAGGGCCGGGCGACTAACCCTGGTATGCACTGAGCTAGAGACATCAGTAGGGGCCGGGCGACTAACCCTGGTAATGCTCTGAGCTAGAAACATCAGTAAGGGCCGGGCGACTAACCCTGGTAATGCACTGAGCTAGAAACATCAGTAGGGGCCGGGCGACTAACCCTGGTAATGCACTGAGCTAGAAACATCAGTAGGGGCCGGGCGACTAACCCTGGTATGCACTGAGCTAGAAACATCAGTAGGGGCCGGGCGACTAACCCTGGTATGCACTGAGCTAGAGACATCAGTAGGGGCCGGGCGACTAACCCTGGTATGCACTGAGCTAGAGACATCAGTAGGGGCCGGGCGACTAAACCTGGTATGCACTGAGCTAGAGACATCAGTAGGGGCCGGGCGACTAACCCTGGTATGCACTGAGCTAGAGACATCAGTAGGGGCCGGGCGACTAACCCTGGTATGCACTGAGCTAGAGACATCAGTAGGGGCCGGGCGACTAACCCTGGTATGCACTGAGCTAGAGACATCAGTAGGGGCCGGGCGACTAACCCTGGTATGCACTGAGCTAGAGACATCAGTAGGGGCCGGGCGACTAACCCTGGTATGCACTGAGCTAGAGACATCAGTAGGGGCCGGGCGACTAACCCTGGTATGCACTGAGCTAGAGACATCAGTAAGGGCCGGGCGACTAACCCTGGTATGCACTGAGCTAGAGACATCAGTAGGGGCCGGGCGACTAACCCTGGTATGCACTGAGCTAGAGACATCAGTAGGGGCCGGGCGACTAACCCTGGTAATGCACTGAGCTAGAAACATCAGTAAGGGCTGGGCGACTAACCCTGGTAATGCACTGAGCTAGAGACATCAGTAGGGGCCGGGCGACTAACCCTGGTAATGCACTGAGCTAGAGACATCAGTAGGGGCCGGGCGACTAACCCTGGTAATGCACTGAGCTAGAGACATCAGTAGGGGCCGGGCGACTAACCCTGGTATGCACTGAGCTAGAAACATCAGTAGGGGCCGGGCGACTAACCCTGGGATGCACTGAGCTAGAAACATCAGTAGGGGCCGGGCGACTAACCCTGGTAATGCACTGAGCTAGAAACATCAGTAGGGGCCGGGCGACTAACCCTGGTATGCACTGAGCTAGAAACATCAGTAGGGGCCGGGCGACTAACCCTGGTATGCACTGAGCTAGAGACATCAGTAGGGGCCGGGCGACTAACCCTGGTATGCACTGAGCTAGAGACATCAGTAGGGGCCGGGCGACTAACCCTGGTATGCACTGAACTAGAGACATCAGTAGGGCCGGGCGACTAACCCTGGTATGCACTGAGCTAGAGACATCAGTAGGGGCCGGGCGACTAACCCTGGTAATGCACTGAGCTAGAAACATCAGTAAGGGCCGGGCGACTAACCCTGGTAATGCACTGAGCTAGAAACATCAGTAGGGCCGGGCGACTAACCCTGGTAATGCACTGAGCTAGAAACATCAGTAGGGGCCGGGCGACTAACCCTGGTATGCACTGAGCTAGAAACATCAGTAGGGGCCGGGCGACTAACCCTGGTATGCACTGAGCTAGAGACATCAGTAGGGGCCGGGCGACTAACCCTGGTATGCACTGAGCTAGAGACATCAGTAGGGGCCGGGCGACTAAACCTGGTATGCACTGAGCTAGAGACATCAGTAGGGGCCGGGCGACTAACCCTGGTATGCACTGAGCTAGAGACATCAGTAGGGGCCGGGCGACTAACCCTGGTATGCACTGAGCTAGAGACATCAGTAGGGGCCGGGCGACTAACCCTGGTATGCACTGAGCTAGAGACATCAGTAGGGGCCGGGCGACTAACCCTGGTATGCACTGAGCTAGAGACATCAGTAGGGGCCGGGCGACTAACCCTGGTATGCACTGAGCTAGAGACATCAGTAGGGCCGGGCGACTAACCCTGGTATGCACTGAGCTAGAGACATCAGTAGGGGCCGAGCGACTAACCCTGGTATGCACTGAGCTAGAGACATCCGTAAGGGCCGGGCGACTAACCCTGGTATGCACTGAGCTAGAGACATCAGTAGGGGCCGGGCGACTAACCCTGGTATGCACTGAGCTAGAGACATCAGTAGGGGCCGGGCGACTAACCCTGGTAATGCACTGAGCTAGAAACATCAGTAAGGGCCGGGCGACTAACCCTGGTAATGCACTGAGCTAGAAACATCAGTAGGGGCCGGGCGACTAACCCTGGTATGCACTGAGCTAGAGACATCAGTAGGGGCCGGGCGACTAACCCTGGTATGCACTGAGCTAGAAACATCAGTAGGGGCCGGGCGACTAACCCTGGTATGCACTGAGCTAGAAACATCAGTAGGGGCCGGGCGACTAACCCTGGTATGCACTGAGCTAGAGACATCAGTAGGGGCCGGGCGACTAAGCCTGGTATGCACTGAGCTAGAGACATCAGTAGGGGCCGGGCGACTAACCCTGGTATGCACTGAGCTAGAAACATCAGTAGGGGCCGAGCGACTAACCCTGGTATGCACTGAGCTAGAGACATCAGTAAGGGCCGGGCGACTAACCCTGGTATGCACTGAGCTAGAGACATCAGTAGGGGCCGGGCGACTAACCCTGGTATGCACTGAGCTAGAGACATCAGTAGGGGCCGGGCGACTAACCCTGGTATGCACTGAGCTAGAGACATCAGTAGGGGCCGGGCGACTAACCCTGGTATGCACTGAGCTAGAGACATCAGTAGGGCCGGGCGACTAACCCTGGTATGCACTGAGCTAGAGACATCAGTAGGGGCCGGGCGACTAACCCTGGTATGCACTGAGCTAGAGACATCAGTAGGGGCCGGGCGACTAACCCTGGTAATGCACTGAGCTAGAGACATCAGTAGGGGCCGGGCGACTAACCCTGGTATGCACTGAGCTAGAGACATCAGTAGGGGCCGGGCGACTAACCCTGGTATGCACTGAGCTAGAGACATCAGTAGGGCCGGCGACTAACCTGCATGCACTGAGCTAGAGACATCAGTAGGGGCCGGGCGACTAACCCTGGTATGCACTGAGCTAGAGACATCAGTAGGGGCCGGGCGACTAACCCTGGTATGCACTGAGCTTGAGACATCAGTAGGGGACCGGATGCCGACTAGCTAGGGGCCGGGCGACAACCCTGGTATGCACTGAGCTAGAGACATCAGTAGGGGCCGGGCGACTAACCCTGGTATGCACTGAGCTAGAGACATCAGTAGGGGCCGGGCGACTAACCCTGGTATGCACTGAGCTAGAGACATCAGTAGGGGCCGGGCGACTAACCCTGGTATGCACTGAGCTAGAGACATCAGTAGGGGCCGGGCGACTAACCCTGGTATGCACTGAGCTAGAGACATCAGTAGGGGCCGGGCGACTAACCCTGGTATGCACTGAGCTAGAGACATCAGTAGGGGCCGGGCGACTAACCCTGGTATGCACTGAGCTAGAGACATCAGTAGGGGCCGGGCGACTAACCCTGGTATGCACTGAGCTAGAGACATCAGTAGGGGCCGGGCGACTAACCCTGGTATGCACTGAGCTAGAGACATCAGTAGGGGCCGGGCGACTAACCCTGGTATGCACTGAGCTAGAGACATCAGTAGGGGCCGGGCGACTAACCCTGGTATGCACTGAGCTAGAGACATCAGTAGGGGCCGGGCGACTAACCCTGGTATGCACTGAGCTAGAGACATCAGTAGGGGCCGGGCGACTAACCCTGGTATGCACTGAGCTAGAGACATCAGTAGGGGCCGGGCGACTAACCCTGGTATGCACTGAGCTAGAGACATCAGTAGGGGCCGGGCGACTAACCCTGGTAATGCACTGAGCTAGAGACATCAGTAAGGGCCGGGCGACTAACCCTGGTAATGCACTGAGCTAGAGACATCAGTAGGGGCCGGGCGACTAACCCTGGTAATGCACTGAGCTAGAGACATCAGTAGGGGCCGGGCGACTAACCCTGGTAATGCACTGAGCTAGAGACATCAGTAGGGGCCGGGCTGACTAACCCTGGTAATGCACTGAGCTAGAGACATCAGTAGGGGCCGGGCGACTAACCCTGGTATGCACTGAGCTAGAAACATCAGTAGGGGCCGGGCGACTAACCCTGGGATGCACTGAGCTAGAAACATCAGTAGGGGCCGGGCGACTAACCCTGGTAATGCACTGAGCTAGAAACATCAGTAGGGGCCGGGCGACTAACCCTGGTATGCACTGAGCTAGAAACATCAGTAGGGGCCGGGCGACTAACCCTGGTATGCACTGAGCTAGAGACATCAGTAGGGGCCGGGCGACTAACCCTGGTATGCACTGAGCTAGAGACATCAGTAGGGGCCGGGCGACTAACCCTGGTATGCACTGAGCTAGAGACATCAGTTAGGGCCGGGCGACTAACCCTGGTATGCACTGAGCTAGAGACATCAGTAGGGGCCGGGCGACTAACCCTGGTAATGCTCTGAGCTAGAAACATCAGTAAGGGCCGGGCGACTAACCCTGGTAATGCACTGAGCTAGAAACATCAGTAGGGGCCGGGCGACTAACCCTGGTATGCACTGAGCTAGAGACATCAGTAGGGGCCGGGCGACTAACCCTGGTAATGCACTGAGCTAGAAACATCAGTAGGGTCCGGGCGACTAACCCTTGTATGCACTGAGCTAGAAACATCAGTAGGGGCCGGGCGACTAACCCTGGTATGCACTGAGCTAGAGACATCAGTAGGGGCCGGGCGACTAACCCTGGTATGCACTGAGCTAGAGACATCAGTAGGGGCCGGGCGACTAACCCTGGTAATGCACTGAGCTAGAGACATGAGTAGGGGCCGGGCGACTAACCCTGGTATGCACTGAGCTAGAGACATCAGTAGGGGCCGGGCGACTAACCCTGGTATGCACTGAGCTAGAGACATCAGTAGGGGCCGGGCGACTAACCCTGGTATGCACTGAGCTAGAGACATCAGTAGGGGCCGGGCGACTAACCCTGGTAATGCACTGAGCTAGAGACATCCAGTAGGGGCCGGAGCGACTAACCCTGGTATGCACTGAGCTAGAGACATCAGTAGGGACGGGCGACTAACCCTGGCATACACTGAGCTAGAGACATCAGTAGGGGCCGGGCGACTAATCCTGGTATGCACTGAGCTAGAGACATCAGTAGGGGCCGGGCGACTAACCCTGGTATGCACTGAGCTAGAGACATCAGTAGGGGCCGGGCGACTAACCCTGGTAGTGCACTGAGCTAGAGACATCAGTAGGGGCCGGGCGACTAACCCTGGTATGCACTGAGCTAGAGACATCAGTAGGGGCCGGCGACTAACCCTGGTAATGCACTGAGCTAGAAACATCAAGTAGGGGCTGGGCGACTAACCCTGGTAATGCACTGAGCTAGAGACATCAGTAGGGGCCGGGCGACTAACCCTGGTAATGCACTGAGCTAGAGACATCAGTAGGGGCCGGGCGACTAACCCTGGTAATGCACTGAGCTAGAGACATCAGTAGGGGCCGGGCGACTAACCCTGGTATGCACTGAGCTAGAGACATCAGTAGGGGCCGGGCGACTAACCCTGGTGATGCACTGAGCTAGAAACATCAGTAGGGGCCGGGCGACTAACCCTGGTAATGCACTGAGCTAGAAACATCAGTAGGGGCCGGGCGACTAACCCTGGTATGCACTGAGCTAGAAACATCAGTAGGGGCCGGGCGACTAACCCTGGTATGCACTGAGCTAGAGACATCAGTAGGGGCCGGGCGACTAACCCTGGTATGCACTGAGCTAGAGACATCAGTAGGGGCCGGGCGACTAACCCTGGTATGCACTGAGCTAGAGACATCAGTAGGGCCGGGCGATCTAACCCTGGTATGCACTGAGCTAGAGACATCAGTAGGGGCCGGGCGACTAACCCTGGTAATGCTCTGAGCTAGAAACATCAGTAAGGGCCGGGCGACTAACCCTGGTAATGCACTGAGCTAGAAACATCAGTAGGGGCCGGGCGACTAACCCTGGTAATGCACTGAGCTAGAAACATCAGTAGGGGCCGGGCGACTAACAACCTGGTATGCACTGAGCTAGAGACATCAGTAGGGGCCGGGCGACTAACCCTGGTATGCACTGAGCTAGAGACATCAGTAGGGGCCGGGCGACTAACCCTGGTATGCACTGAGCTAGAGACATCAGTAGGGGCCGGGCGACTAACCCTGGTATGCACTGAGCTAGAGACATCAGTAGGGGCCGGGCGACTAACCCTGGTATGCACTGAGCTAGAGACATCAGTAGGGGCCGGGCGACTAACCCTGGTAATGCACTGAGCTAGAGACATCAGTAGGGGCCGGGCGACTAACCCTGGTAGTGCACTGAGCTAGAGACATCAGTAGGGGCCGGGCGACTAACCCTGGTATGCACTGAGCTAGAGACATCAGTAGGGGCCGGGCGACTAACCCTGGTATGCACTGAGCTAGAGACATCAGTAGGGGCCGGGCGACTAACCCTGGTATGCACTGAGCTAGAGACATCAGTAGGGGCCGGGCGACTAACCCTGGTATGCACTGAGCTAGAGACATCAGTAGGGGCCGGGCGACTAACCCTGGTATGCACTGAGCTAGAGACATCAGTAGGGGCCGGGCGACTAACCCTGGTAATGCACTGAGCTAGAAACATCAGTAAGGGCTGGGCGACTAACCCTGGTAATGCACTGAGCTCAGAGACATCAGTAGGGGCCGGGCGACTAACCCTGGTAATGCACTGAGCTAGAGACATCAGTAGGGGCCGGGCGACCAACCCTGGTAATGCACTGAGCTAGAGACATCAGTAGGGGCCAGGCGACTAACCCTGGTATGCACTGAGCTAGAGACATCAGTAGGGGCCGGGCGACTAACCCTGGGATGCACTGAGCTAGAAACATCAGTAGGGGCCGGGCGACTAACCCTGGTAATGCACTGAGCTAGAAACATCAGTAGGGGCCGGGCGACTAACCCTGGTATGCACTGAGCTAGAAACATCAGTAGGGGCCGGGCGACTAACCCTGGTATGCACTGAGCTAGAGACATCAGTAGGGGCCGGGCGACTAACCCTGGTATGCACTGAGCTAGAGACATCAGTAGGGGCCGGGCGACTAACCCTGGTATGCACTGAGCTAGAGACATCAGTAGGGCCGGGCGACTAACCCTGGTATGCACTGAGCCAGAGACATCAGTAGGGCTCGGGCGACTAACCCTGGTAATGCACTGAGCTAGAGACATCAGTAGGGGCCGGGCGACTAACCCTGGTAATGCACTGAGCTAGAAACATCAGTAGGGGCCGGGCGACTAACCCTGGTAATGCACTGAGCTAGAGACATCAGTAGGGGCCGGGCGACTCAACCCTGGTATGCACTGAGCTAGAGACATCAGTAGGGGCCGGGCGACTAACTCCTGGCATGCACTGAGCTAGAGACATCAGTAGGGGCCGGGCGACTAACCCTGGTATGCACTGAGCTAGAGACATCAGTAGGGGCCGGGCGACTAACCCTGGTATGCACTGAGCTAGAGACATCAGTAGGGGCCGGGCGACTAACCCTGGTATGCACTGAGCTAGAGACATCAGTAGGGGCCGGGCGACTAACCCTGGTATGCACTGAGCTAGAGACATCAGTAGGGGCCGGGCGACTAACCCTGGTATGCACTGAGCTAGAGACATCAGTAGGGGCCGGGCGACTAACCCTGGTATGCACTGAGCTAGAGACATCAGTAGGGGCCGGGCGACTAACCCTGGTATGCACTGAGCTAGAGACATCAGTAGGGGCCGGGCGACTAACCCTGGTATGCACTGAGCTAGAGACATCAGTAGGGGCCGGGCGACTAACCCTGGTATGCACTGAGCTAGAGACATCAGTAGGGGCCGGGCGACTAACCCTGGTAATGCACTGAGCTAGAGACATCAGTAGGGGCCGGGCGACTAACCCTGGTAATGCACTGAGCTAGAGACATCAGTAGGGGCCGGGCGACTAACCCTGGTAATGCACTGAGCTAGAGACATCAGTAAGGGCCGGGCGACTAACCCTGGTATGCACTGAGCTAGAGACATCAGTAGGGGCCGGGCGACTAACCCTGGTATGCACTGAGCTAGAGACATCAGTAGGGGCCGGGCGACTAACCCTGGTATGCACTGAGCTAGAGACATCAGTAGGGGCCGGGCGACTAACCCTGGTATGCACTGAGCTAGAGACATCAGTAAGGGCCGGGCGACTAACCCTGGTATGCACTGAGCTAGAGACATCAGTAGGGCCGGGCGACTAACCCTGGTATGCACTGAGCTAGAGACATCAGTAGGGGCCGGGCGACTAACCCTGGTATGCACTGAGCTAGAGACATCAGTAGGGGCCGGGCGACTAACCCTGGTATGCACTGAGCTAGAGACATCAGTAGGGGCCGGGCGACTAACCCTGGTATGCACTGAGCTAGGAGACATCAGTAGGGGCCGGGCGACTAACCCTGGTAATGCACTGAGCTAGAGACATCAGTAGGGGCCGGGCGACTCAACCCTGGTAATGCACTGAGCTAGAAACATCAGTGAGGGGCCGGGCGACTAACCCTGGTAATGCACTGAGCTAGAGACATCAGTAGGGGCCGGGCGACTAACCCTGGTATGCACTGAGCTAGGAGACATCAGTAGGGGCCGGGCGACTAACCCCTGGTATGCACTGAGCTAGAGACATCAGTAGGGGCCGGGCGACTAACCCTGGTATGCACTGAGCTAGGAGACATCAGTAGGGGGCCGGGCGACTAACCCTGGTATGCACTGAGCTAGAAGACATCAGTAGGGCCGGGCGACTAACCCTGGTATGCACTGAGCTAGAGACATCAGTAGGGGCCGGGCGACTAACCCTGGTATGCACTGAGCTAGAGACATCAGTAGGGGCCGGGCGACTAACCCTGGTATGCACTGAGCTAGAGACATCAGTAGGGGCCGGGCGACTAACCCTGGTATGCACTGAGCTAGAGACATCAGTAGGGGCCGGGCGACTAACCCTGGTAATGCACTGAGCTAGAGACATCAGTAAGGGCCGGGCGACTAACCCTGGTAATGCACTGAGCTAGAGACATCAGTAGGGGCCGGGCGACTAACACCTGGTATGCACTGAGCTAGAGACATCAGTAAGGGCCGGGCGACTAACCCTGGTATGCACTGAGCTAGAGACATCAGTAGGGGCCGGGCGACTAACCCTGGTATGCACTGAGCTAGAGACATCAGTAGGGGCCGGGCGACTAACCCTGGTATGCACTGAGCTAGAGACATCAGTAGGGGCCGGCGACTAACCCTGGTAATGCACTGAGCTAGAGACATCAGTAGGGGCCGGGCGACTAACCCTGGTAATGCACTGAGCTAGAGACATCAGTAGGGGCCGGGCGACTAACCCTGGTATGCACTGAGCTAGAGAACATCAGTAGGGGCCGGGCGACTAACCCTGGTATGCACTGAGCCTAGAGACATCAGTAGGGGCCGGGCGACTAACCCTGGTATGCACTGAGCTAGAGACATCAGTAGGGGCCGGGCGACTAACCCTGGTATGCACTGAGCTAGAGACATCAGTAGGGGCCGGGCGACTAACCCTGGTATGCACTGAGCTAGAGACATCAGTAGGGGCCGGGCGACTAACCCTGGTGCATGCACTGAGCTAGAGACATCAGTAGGGGCCGGGCGACTAACCCTGGTATGCACTGAGCTAGGAGACATCAGTAGGGGCCGGGCGACTAACCCTGGTATGCACTGAGCTAGAAACATCAGTAGGGGCCGGGCGACTAACCCTGGTATGCACTGAGCTAGAGACATCAGTAGGGGCCAGGGCGACTAACCCTGGTATGCACTGAGCTAGAGACATCAGTAGGGGCCGGGCGACTAACCCTGGTAATGCACTGAGCTAGAGACATCAGTAGGGGCCGGGCGACTAACCCTGGTAATGCACTGAGCTAGAGACATCAGTAGGGGCCGGGCGACTAACCCTGGTATGCACTGAGCTAGAGACATCAGTAGGGGCCGGGCGACTAACCCTGGTAATGCACTGAGCTAGAGACATCAGTAGGGGCCGGGCGACTAACCTGGTATGCACTGAGCTAGAAACATCAGTAGGGGCCGGGCGACTAACCCTGGTAATGCACTGAGCTAGAGACATCAGTAAGGGCCGGGCGACTAACCCTGGTATGCACTGAGCTAGAAACATCAGTAGGGGGCCGGGCGACTAACCCTGGTAATGCACTGAGCTAGAGACATCAGTAGGGGCCGGGCGACTAACCCTGGTATGCACTGAGCTAGAAACATCAGGTAGGGGCCGGGCGACTAACCCTGGTGATGCACTGAGCTAGAGACATCAGTAAGGGCCGGGCGACTAACCCTGGTGATGCACTGAGCTAGAAACATCAGTAGGGGCCGGGCGACTAACCCTGGTATGCACTGAGCTAGAGACATCAGTAGGGGCCGGGCGACTAACCCTGGTAATGCACTGAGCTAGAGACATCAGTAGGGGCCGGGCGACTAACCCTGGTAATGCACTGAGCTAGAGACATCAGTAGGGGCCGGGCGACTAACCCTGGTAATGCACTGAGCTAGAGACATCAGTAGGGGCCGGGCGACTAACCCTGGTAATGCACTGAGCTAGAGACATCAGTAGGGGCCGAGGCGACTAACCCTGGTATGCACTGAGCTAGAGACATCCAGTAAGGGCCGGGCGACTAACCCCTGGTATGCACTGAGCTAGAGACATCAGTAGGGGCCGGGCGACTAACCCTGGTAATGCACTGAGCTAGAGACATCAGTAGGGGCCGGGCGACTAACCCTGGTATGCACTGAGCTAGAGACATCAGTAGGGGCCGGGCGACTAACCCTGGTATGCACTGAGCTAGAGACATCAGTAGGGGCCGGGCGACTAACCCTGGTATGCACTGAGCTAGAGACATCAGTAGGGGCCGGGCGACTAACCTGGTAATGCACTGAGCTAGAGACATCAGTAGGGGCCGGCTGACTAACCCTGGTAATGCACTGAGCTAGAGACATCAGTAGGGGCCGGGCGACTAACCCTGGTAATGCACTGAGCTAGAGACATCAGTAGGGGCCGGGCGACTAACCCTGGTAATGCACTGAGCTAGAAACATCAGTGAGGGCCGAGCTGACTAACCCTGGTAATGCACCGAGCTAGAGACATCAGTAGGGGCCGGGCGACTAACCCTGGTATGCACTGAGCTAGAGACATCAGTAGGGGCCGGCGACTAACCCTGGTAATGCACTGAGCTAGAGACATCAGTAGGGCCGGCGACTAACCCTGGTAATGCACTGAGCTAGAGACATCAGTAGGGGCCGGGCGACTAACCCTGGTAATGCACTGAGCTAGAAACATCAGTAAGGGGCGCGGGCGACTAACCCCTGGTAATGCACTGAGCTAGAGACATCAGTAAGGGCCGGGCGACTAACCCTGGTAATGCACTGAGCTAGAGACATCAGTAGGGCCGGGCGCACTAACCCTGGTATGCACTGAGCTAGAGACATCAGTAGGGGCCGGGCGACTAACCCTGGTAATGCACTGAGCTAGAGACATCAGTAAGGGCCGGGCGACTAACCCTGGTAATGCACTGAGCTAGAGACATCAGTAGGGGCCGGGCGACTAACCCTGGCAATGCACTGAGCTAGAGACATCAGTAGGGGCCGGGCGACTAACCCTGGTAATGCACTGAGCTAGAGACATCAGTAGGGGCCGGGCGACTAACCCTGGTATGCACTGAGCTAGAGACATCAGTAGAGGCCGCGACTAACCCTGGTAATGCACTGAGCTAGAGACATCAGTAGGGGCCGGGCGACTAACCCTGGTATGCACTGAGCTAGAGACATCAGTAGGGGCCGGGCGACTAACCCCGGTAATGCACTGAGCTAGAGACATCAGTAGGGGCCGGGCGACTAACCCTGGTATGCACTGAGCTAGAGACATCAGTAAGGGCCGGGCGACTAACCCTGGTAATGCACTGAGCTAG